>CM031233.1:5381093-5659180 GCA_018340775.1 Taxus wallichiana var. yunnanensis
CATTTTTCCATAGTTGCTTCTGTCCCACGAGCTTCCGCAGAGAAAACCACGAGAGGATTTCATAGAGGGCCCCAACATGGATGTCTTGAATCTAACGAGACATCTTTAGGTGCCACTTGAGTCCGAGAAATCACCCGTCAAACATATGGCGTGTTTGGGCCTTAGGGCTCTTAAACGACTACGCTGGATGGGGTAGCCTAAAAGCATGGGGAGTGTAGGGAACTAAAAATAAGCCTCCACTAGTGTTTACCTAGTCACCCTAATGTTTTTGTGTAGTTGGTTAGGTCCCACGAGCTTGTTTGCAAACTACATGACCTCGATGACCCAACACCGACTCAAACCGCACTATTTCGCGCATTTGTAAGAACAGTAGGACAGCGAGAGAACCGGATGAATACGGAGAAAACCACGAGATTATTTCATAGAGGGCCCCACTTGGAGGTCTTGGATCGGCGAGATGTCTCTAGGTGCCACGAAGTCCGAGAAATCACCATTCAAAGATATGGAGTGTTTGGGCCTTAGGTCTCTTAAGTGACTACGCCCGAACAAGGTAGACCAAAGCATGGGGAGCATAAGGAACCAAAATGAATCTTCCACTAGCATTCACCTAGACACCCCAACATGTTGGAGTAGTTGGTTTGGTCCCACGAGCTTCTGTTTGCAAACTACATCGTTTGGCAGCCCTACACTGACTCAAACTGCACTATTTCGCATGTTTGCAAACAATAGCACAGCGAGAGAACCGGATGGAGATGTAGAAAACCATGAGAGGATTTCGTAGAGGCCCTAACTTGGACATCTTGTATCGATGAGATGTCTCTAGGTGCCACGGAGTCCGAGAAATCACCTGTCGAAGATATGGCGTGTTTGGGCCTCAGGGATCTTAAGGGACTACGCCCGGATGAGGTAGCTCGAAAGCACGGGAGCGTAGGGAACCAAAACAAAGCCTCAACTAGAATTCACCAAGCCACCATGAAATTTTTGCGTAGTTGGTTCAGTCCCATGATCTTCTCGTTTGCAAACTACAATGTCCGGCAGCCCTACACTAACTCAAATTGCACTATTACACGCATTTGCAAACAATAGCATAGCGAGAGAACCGGATGGAGACAGAAAAAACCGCGAGAGTGTTGATCGGAGGAAACACTTAGATGAACTTGCACATAGATTCCATGTGGAAGAATGGCATAGGAGCAAAAGTGTGAAGGTATAGGAAGGCGTCGTATGCGGGAGGTGTAGAGTAAGACTCTCGAGGACTTAGCCGATTTCGAGATCAAGTCTATTCTTAGAGATTGGCATGTAGAGTACACAAAGTGATGATGAGATTTACACGCCACTCTTCATGGGGATTTTGGAAGGACATGTCAACTCACTCTTGCATGGACATAAGTTAAGCATAGATCCATCACTTGATTAACTATCGAAAATCTATAGATAGCATACTTGCATGTATGGCTATAATTGTAAAAAGGTGCATTGCTTATTATTAGCATGCGACCTATTTCTGCAGTAGAGTTAAGTGGTGAAGGGTTAGTTCCCCACCCTGTGTGTGTGTGTGTGTGTGTGTGTGTGTGTGTGTGTGTGTGTGTGTGTGTGTGTGTAATGAACTACTTAGAGAATATAAAGACATGTATAGAAAACGGATGGAAACACATGTGATTTGGATGATTGTAACAAATCCATGCGCTCATGCTTGGTATTGTATGAAGCTACTGTATTTTTGGTTCAATGAATAGATAATGGAAATTGTCCGAACAAAGTGTGTGATGTGTTTTATCAATGCATGTTATTACTTTCATGATGATTTACCTTTAGCGCTTCTAGATCTAGTTGGATATAAATGGTGAATGGATGGATTAGTTCCTAAACTATATTTTTACTATTTTATCATACCACCATTCTTCTACTACAACTATTAGGAGGGACCTGGTACCTTTGCGTGCTTGTAAGCACTCTGCCTAGGCCGAGTGATGTGCTTAGTGCAACTAGGTGCTAACTAACCGTTCTAGGTTTGCATCATTGGTTTCGTTACACGGGACCTCTTTTTCATTGTTTCAAAATGGTTCACGATGAAGACATACCAGCTAATCTTGGCAAGCATTGAAGAATGGATTCATGATTTGGAGGAAGAATACGCATGGAGGTTTGACACGGATCAGTTTAGCGCACGTACTTGGGTAGAGCAGAATTTGTATGATGGTTTATATGAAAGATTCTTTCTTTATCTTTCCAGAGAGAATTATACGAATGGTTATTTGCGTATAGCATGCTTGTTTGGACACGAAAGGAATTTCAAATACTATATGATGCTAACCTAAGCTAGACTTGCGTGGTAGATACCTAGTTTTGTGTTGTCTTAAATAGCTATATTTTGGAGTATTCAATTTTGACTTATTTGTGCCCGGAGGTAGCGAGTTCTAGTTTCTACGGTATCCTGTAGGGATATATTTGCAAGGTATTCCACTGGAAATCAAAATACTAATGGTAACATTGAACTTGGAAGCTAAACCCATGGACAGCTAAAGAATCTCCACCCACGGGGCGGGAATAAGATTGGTGAAAGATGGCAGACCTATCGGTAGCTCGGCAGAGGGAAGAAAGGCGGCTAAAGTATGATGAGGTGCATGAGAGGGAATTATGCAAAAGTCAAGAAATTACAGAATGGATGGTGTTGTCGAGAGAGATGGCTCGTGAAGGATTTGAGGCTCATGGGGAGGAAGATGAGCAAGAGCATTAGGAACTCCCCATATAGGAAGCATGACAAAGAACCCTCTTGACCTCACATGGAAGCACGCCAAGAGATATGACTGGGCCGTGGAGTGCGCATCTAGGCCAACTCCGCTGTTGACCTAGCCCTTGCGCTTGGTTTTCTAGTATCTAGTACAAAGAGGTAAAAGTAGTTTTTCAGAAGTGAAATCATAGAAATAGAGCGGACATGTAAGTACACCAATGACAAAGCACAAATAGCTTCGTTATTCTTTGGGGGTGCACTATCGGGCTCATCATCTGCATAGAATATGAGGGTGCAGAGTGTGAGAATCACCTCTGGAGGTGGGACCACTTCCTGGCTGTAGGGGTCCAGATAGTACCACCGTTGGGGCACAAGGAGTGCATCCATGGGCCTGTTCCAAATTCGGAGGAGGATCAAGAGGCATGGGTAGTTCTAGCTCCGATGGTTCGGGTGGTATTAGAGGAAGAGGAAACCAAGGAGGTTCTGGTCGGGTGGTCAGGCCCGCAGCAACCCCAAAACATTTATATGGAGATGTCCCTTCTTCTCCCGAATACGAGAGGTATCGAGGATGCTACTAAACATGTTCATATGTACAAAATATTATGGCATAAAAAAGGTATTACGACACCTGAACGCAAGGCAAGTCAATTTGCTACTACATTGTAGGTGCACGCGCATAGCTGGTACAGGAAGTTTGATCCCAATCAAACATGTATTGACTATGCAGCATTGAAAGATGCTTTCTTAAAAGAGTTCCACATCCTAGAGTTTGAGTAGAAGATTATAAGCGCACTCAAGGATATAAAGCAAGGAACTACTGAAAGTGTACATGAGTTTGATGCACAATTTAAAACACTTTTATCTAAACTCTCTTATGACATTCATGCAAGTCAGCATGCATAATGGTTTTTCGGGGGACTGATTACTCCATTTCGAAGAGCACTGTCACATAAAACTTATATGGATCCACACGAAGCATTAGAAGCCACTTTACGCGCTGAAGTAGTTGGGAGTATTGACACTGGAGTTAGTCCATTTTTGGAAGCTGAGATAGCGGTTATGGCGAAATAGTTAGAGAAATTATCGAAAACTCAGCTCATGAAACGTGCTCAGGGATCTGGTGTACAGATTGTGAAGTGGAAGGGCACACTAAGGATAGTTTCCCTCACAGAACTATATGTTCATTGTTATTAGACTGTGAGAATTTTCCATTTAAACCATGATGTTAGTCACTGCCCCCTCCTACAACATGCGATCAGGAAGAATGTATCCTCCTTTTGTAAAATTTGTAGATCCACGACCCATGATACTGAGGACTATAGACGATTGGCCAGATCCATGATGCCATTGATATTGGGGTCAGACAGGTGAGTGTGGCTGATAATTCTAAAGGGAAGAATGAGCATCAGGATAGGGATTATAATAAAACCCGCTATGACAGGAATGACGGATGGTTTGAAGGGGCTCATGAAAGGGGACGAGGATATAGAGGTGGATATGGAGGATGAGGCCGAGGTGGAGGAAGGAGTGAATTCCCTTGAGGAACTTTCTATACATGTGGCTCACCTAACCATTATAAGCGTGAATGCCCATAGAATATTTCCTGTTCATTTTTTGGAAAGAGGCATAGTTATGAAGAGTGCCCGAACTTGTATGAGCATCTCGATAAGCGGACAAAGAAAGAAAACAAGGGGGTGGGGATGGTTAGAATCCAAGCACACAATAGAGAATCGAGTGGATGCCAAAGTTAACACTAGAACCTGAGGTAGTAACAGTTAAGATAACCACATGAGCCGAGGCGTCACGCGCAAGAGAGATGTTGCAGCAACAAAAGCCGACAATCACTAGGGAGGAAGTTTTGCATGCTAGATATACGATCTAGCTCATTGGAAAGAAGTCTATCAAGACATAATGGAGGTCCTTAGGAGCCTTCGGGGGTGAGATACAAGGTTTAAGAGAGTAGTCTCAGAAATTAGAGCACAAGGATATAGAACAAGCCCCGTCGGATGTTGACGACATAAGAGAAGTATGTAGAATGTTGCACACCAGAGAATATTATTCCTTTATTAGGAAATTGGTTGAAGGGGAATACTCTACGCACAAGATCTGAGACTGGAAGACAAATACTTCATGTGAATCTTCCTCTTGATAGCATTGACTATGACAAGGAGATCACTTTGAATGTTGTTGTGGATGGGTGGCTGTTGAGCAATATTTTGATTGACACAGGGGTGGAAGTAAATGTACTTACATTGGACGTGTGGGATCAAATGGGAGACCCCCATTGCAGCCCTCATCTAATGTATTGTTCATGGAAAATAGAACAAAAGCTACTCCCATAGGAGTTTTGAAGGATGCATCTATCACTATACAAGGGGCCAAGTTCACAGGAGACTTTGAAGTGCTAGCGCTTGCGGAAGTAGATAGTTTCCCATATTTTCTTAGGCGCCCTTGGTGTTATGTAAACAATGCTGATTTGAGGTTTAACAAAGGGTATATCAGCTTCAAGAATAAGGAGGAAAGGGTCATAATACCATTGACAGATGGGAAATCCATGCCATATGTGGAACCTTTAAGCGAAGAGGACTTGAACAGAATCTATGTACGCGCTATTTGGGACCCGAGAGGTCAATGATCCATGTAAGGAAGGAATCCTTCATTGGGAAGATTCTCGATCAATCAAAGCAATACTACTAGTATTTCTTGTGATAATTGGGCTCATGGCACTTGTGAACTAGTAGGACGTGAGGTTAAGCACACTGATTCTTGTGAAGATGGGTTTTCACTCTGTTTGATGTATAGGTCACACAATACCCCGCTATACTAGATCTGAAGATTTGGTTGGGTTCTTACAGGCCATAGAAACAAATTGGGCTGACGAACTTAAACGATGCACTATGCTATCATATACTTTGGGTGGGATGGCTGCACGCTAGTGGGTAGTCCACAGGGATAATCTCTTAGAATGGAAAACAATTGGGACCGCCTTATCAACCAGGTTTTCAAGAAGTAATGCACCTACAAACATACGCCCTTATCATGGTGATCAACCTACTCAACATCATATCCAGCAGTGTGAGAGACTCTAGATAGTAGGCTAGGAGGCATTACCACCCTCACTTTGGGTGCATCGGTTTTATTCTACTCTAAAAGGTTGCGCACGTGCTTGGTACGTCTATGTTGAATTACATCACGACACTAGGAACCGCAAACTTTGACTGCAGGGATGATCCAAATGTTTGACTTCTTTTCATCTACCCCACCAGTGAACACAACTTTAAGCTTTATCAAGCGTTTAACTATGGGAGACAGTGGGAAAGTGGAAGAACTTGTCCAGGAATTATTGGGTGAGCCAGAGACAGGGCGTGCTTTGCGGATGCAGAAGATGATATCATGTTACTTGAGCGTGCTTCTTTGGAAAAAGATAAGGGGAAGATGGTATACATAATTGATGAGGAGGAAGTTGAGCACTTGGACGTGGATCATTCACATGGAACACATGAAGTTTCATCCAGTGCAGATGTGGATGCGCACACATATCACGAACCTATGAAGACAACAAAGGTCAATATAGGCACGAAGTTGAACCTAAGGAAGTGATAATTGGGGATTCTTGGTCGAATCGAGGTAGAAAAGATCATAGAGTTACTTCACGATTATGAGGACTTATTCCTAAGAGGATACCATGAAATTAAAGGCATGCATATATCACTCAGAGAAATGAAGATAAAGCTCAAGGAAGGTGCACACCCTATTAGGAAGCAGCCATATCGGATGAATCCCGATTTACGTGAGAAAGTGAAGGAGGAGATTGACAAGATGCTGAAATCCGGGATCATTCGACCACCTGATGAATCGAAATGGGTCATTCTATGGTGACAAGCATCAAAAAAATGATGGGAGGATTTGAATTTGTGTTGATTATAGGGAGTTGAATGTAGCATGTGTTACAGATCCCTTTCCTACGCCATTCACGGAGAAATATTGGAAGGAGTGGTGGGCATAAAATATATTCATTTACGATGGGTTTTTCAGGTTATCATCAAGTTAGGATTACCCTTAAGATCAAGAGAAGACCACCTTCACTCCGAATGGGGAAGTTTTGTTTATCTTGTGATGCCCTTTGGATTGAAGAATGCACTGTTGTATTTTCCAGGATAGTGGTACAAGCCTTCAAGGATTTTATTCGTAACTTTCTACGAGTCTATCTTGATTATTGGACCGTTTATGGGCTGATTAAGGATCATTGTGACAATATGCGCTTAATGTTTGAAAGATGTCGACAGTTGGGTATCTCATTAAATATCAAGAAGTGCATCTTTGCTACTCCCTTTGGCACACTTTTAGGACATATTATCTGCAAGGAAGGGTTGTTGGTTGATCCAAAAGTTGCGATCATCATTGGCTTGAAAGTGCCGGTGTATTAGTCAATCGTGCGAGGTGCGCTGATTTTTGGGTCATACAGGGTATTACCAGTTTTATAAAAGGATATGTGAAATTTTTCACGCCCTTAGAAGAATTTCTCTAAGGAAAGGGGACATTCTACTCTGGGAGTCACGGTAGTGCGCGTTTGAGATATTGAAGCGAAACTTACTACCACGCCTATCTTGTGTTTTCCTTCATGGGATAAACCCTTTCATGTTCATGTGGATGCTTCAGCACAGGCCATTGGTGTTGTCTAGCTCAATGAGGAAAGGTATCATTGATCATCCCATTTGCTTTGTTAGTATAAATGTGACCCCTGCAGAAGAACTATACCACTACGATCACGAGGCCTTGTCCATGATCTATGCCTTGCACAAATTTCATCAGTATTTGTTGGCTACACCATTTGTGTTTTATACAGATCACATGGCATTAAAATATTTGGTGAACAAACCCGTTTTATAGCGTCACATATGCCGGTGGGTACTCTTATTTCAAGAGTTTGACTTTACGGTTGTGGTAAAACCAGGAAAAAGCAATTCTGGACCAGATTACTTGTCTAGAATTCAATCAGGGGAAGAGGCACAAATAATAAAAGAGACCATGCTTGATGCACAACTGTATAGGTTACAATGCATGCCATCAGAATTAGAGGACATTGCTATCTTTCTAAGAATTGGTATGGATCCTGAAGGCATGAAAGCTTTAGAGAAGAAGCAACTTGCTATTCACGCGGCACCATTCATGTTAATTAGTGGTGATTTATATAAGCTAAGTAGAGATGAGGTGTTAGCCGTTATATCTTAGAGCATGAACAAAAGGACATAATCGAAGAAGCACATGGTGGTATTATAGGTGGCCATTATGCAGGTGATGCAACAATGCGCAAGATCCTACTTGTCGGGTTGTGGTGGGAAACATTGTATAAGGATTGTAAAAGTATTGTAAGACATGTGACCATTTTCAATGTCTCGGTCGAGTAGGATAAAGGGATGAGATGCCCCTATGACCAATAACGAGTGCAGAACCCTTTGAGAAATGGGAAATTGACTTTGTCAGGCCTATCTCCCCACCACGTGCGGGACTAGGTCGCGCTATATCATCACTTGTACAGATTATCTTACCCAATGGGTAAAAGCAACACCTACAAAGGATTTGTCTGATAATGGCTACAGCAACACGGTTCTTATGGGAGAATGTCCTCATAAGGTATGGTTTTCCTTTAAGTTTAACAAGTGATAGGGGCACACATTTTTTTAATGAGAAAATACGAATTCTTTTAGATGAGTTTATGGTTTCCCACCATAAAACTACACCCTATCACCCTCAGGCAAATGGAACTACTGAGGCATTTAACAAAATTTTGAGCCACACATTGACCAAGATTTGTGATGTTGGGAGGAAAGATTGGGATGATAAAGTATCAGCTATTCTTTGGGCTTATAGAACAACATACAAAAGATTGAACAAAGCCACACCTTTTCAATTGGTATTTGGCACGAAAGTTGTTCTACCTCTAGAATTTATGTTACCTTCTTTGCACATTGCATGCACTGGAGGTCTAGCTAATGAGTAGGCCTTAGAAGAATGGATTGCGAAGATGGTTCAGCTAGATGAGCGTCGCGCCATCACACACTGGAGTCAGAAACAAGAGAAAGTATGACAAAAGGCATGGCATGATTGGCACATCAGGGATAAGAAACTTGCGGTGGGACAAATGGTACTTCTATATGACTCCAAGTTTTTGTGCCATCCAGGAAAGCTCAAGGTGCATTGGTTGGGGCCATATGTTATCACTCATATACTTGAGTCAGGTGCTTTCCAGTTGGAAACAATTGATGGCACACGGTTGCCGGTTACTTTAATGGGAGTAGGTTGAAGCCCTACTATAAATAAGTCTTCTTGGTGTTTGTAATAAGGTAGTATTGCTAGATACATTAGGTTTCCCTTTATGCATTTCCTTAATGTATTTCTTTCATTGTCGCTATGCTTTGTCAATTTTAGCTCTTGTTTGTGTAATAAGCACACTTGCGTGCATGAAACTAACTACAATATGAAGCATGTTGATGCGCAGAGGACTGCACATCCTTTTCATGTGGGGTGGATTGTTGGTGACTCTCAGGGATATGCTATGAAGATATCATGTTGTGGGTGTTGAAAGAAGGTTGCTAAGGGTAACTGACAAAAGATTGCTTCTCAAGATAAGAAAGGATGAATATGGATAAGGGAAAGTATAACGTGAGGTAAGTGGTGGCCATGGTAATTACCAAGAGATCATGTAGTGATGAGGTACTCAGGCGCGAAGGTGCGCATTTGAAGAGAAGTCTATGATAAAGGGTAAAGAGGTGCGCTAGAAGGTTATAGCTTTGGCGCGAAAATATACCACACGGAAATGATAAAAATGGGTCATAAATGAGGAGAATTTGGTAGGTGGAGGAGCAATTAATGCAGCAAAAAGTAGAAATCTATATAAGGACGGGATGCGATTTAATTTTTACCCTTGCAACTACAAGAATTCAATAGAGAGCCTATACGCGAAGAGCATAAAGCTAACTGATTCAAGGTGCGAAGTAAGCGAACCAGTGCGGAGAAGAGATTTGTGTATTAGAAGGGATTAGATCCCCTAAAAGAAGGGTTTGACAAAGAAAAGTAATACAATAGAGTTAGGGTACCCAAGTTTGTAATTACAAATTAGGGCACGGAAGAATCGGGTTAGGGTTTGAAGCAAATCACTCAAAACACACAGCAGCTGACCTACAAAACAAAACCCTGAAAGAGAATGACACCAAAGAAGAAAGCAGCACCGATAAAAGAAAAGAAGAAGGTGGTGGTGGAAGAAGAGGAGGAGATGGCCCCGGAGAGAAATTTCTCTAAAATGCAGTACCCTGAAGAAGTTATTGTGGGGCAGGAATGGAATACCCACATAAGACAGAGCAAGATAAGTGAATATAAACACCGAACCGTGAAAACCGAAGAAGTTAGATGACCTACTCACCACTCAAACAAACAGAGCACTCAAGACAATATACCGATATATGATGATTCCGGGAAAAGCTACTCAAGGGAAATGGTGTCTACCACTTTATGAGCTTCCATATTTTGGAAAGTATGCACCTTTGTGCAGATGGTGATGAGCCAAGTCCATGATTTACTTCTTCTACTTCGCAAGATGGCGGGTAAGACTGACACCCATCCTCATTGCCACAATTACTAGATTACGAGCAATGGGCGAAGACATTAAGACCGACTTAGCAGACAAAAGCACCATTTTGGAGACACAAAAGGCACTGGGCTATCAGAAAGGACTGCATAGGATGGACATTAACAAGTTGAAAAATTGTCCAAGATGACAGCAGCGTGACACATCTCACCACAAAGTTGAATGACCAAGAGCATTGGTCACAAGTCAATTCTATGTGGTTACATGTGGCCAAGCACATGTCAGAGGGAACCACTTATAACATCACTGGATTCATTGCAGAGCAGATAGTCGAGGAAGCGCGCGAAGGGAGTAAGATAAGTTTTGGTTGTATCTTACTGAGTTTAGTCTTCATGGAGATCGGGGTACCAGATGGCCCAAAAGAGAACATATGGGAATACCCCATGAATCATAAGTCTCTAACCCAGAGTGATTTAGCAAATATCTTTATAAAGGGTTGATGAAAAGGAGGTTAAGGAGCGCGTTGAGAAGTGGTATGATAGGCTTCACACGGAATTTGGGGAAGAATGGCGCATACCAAAGGATTTTCCATCGGTCCCGAGAAAGTAGGTACAATTTATCTACCAAAGCATTTCACGTATTACGCACTTCCCAATGGTAGATGGGTCGTGGAGCCCCCAGTGCAAACTACAATAT
The DNA here is from genome assembly GCA_018340775.1 of Taxus wallichiana var. yunnanensis. Taxonomy (NCBI): domain Eukaryota; kingdom Viridiplantae; phylum Streptophyta; class Pinopsida; order Cupressales; family Taxaceae; genus Taxus; species Taxus wallichiana. The sequence continues at coordinate 5,392,106 of CM031233.1, forward strand.
GCATTCCCGCATATTACTTCCAAGCTGCAGTTCATCGATTCACCAACACATGGAGGTTGGTATTTAATGCAAACAAAGTGGATGTGAGTATCATACCCGAGGAAGACTTATGGATATCTAGGGAGGAATGCATACAATGAGAATAATATCTCGAAATCTTAAGCATTAAGCTAGAGATGGTGGCCATTGTGGATATTGGGGCCACGCTAATATACCTCCAACTGAATCCTAAAATGGAGAATAACAAGTACATGGAGAATGAATTCACGCTTCGGGGCTGCTTTGAAGGAAAGCACACTATGGAGAACGTTCCGACACCTAGGCCCTCTGCGCCCGGCAAGATGATGAGGAAGAGGATGAAGAACCCGAAGATAGTGGTGGTCAGTGTAGAGGAGAAAGTAGCCATCTGGCTGGGAGGAGTGCTCGACAACTCCCTAGGGAGAAGGAGCTACGAGGGAGGAGTAGGGCACACAAATATTTAAGAAGGTGTTTAAGTACACAAGGACATAAGGAGGAACCCCGAAGGTGAAGGAGCCGAGAGGAGAATAAACGGAGAAAACTCGAGGCCGAGCAAGGAAACCGAGGAATATCGGGAGAAGGTGCCTTCATCTCCAACTGGAGAAGAGCCTCAATATGAGGAGGAGAAGATAGAAGGAGAAGAAGGGGGTCAATCAAAGGCTACATAGGAAAAGGGTGGGGATACATCTGGTATTCCCAACCTTGATGTAGTTATTTGAAGAGGACCTCGATCGCATCAAACAGGGGAGGATGCCAAGGCACATGCCATGGGGTATGCGAGAAGACCCAAATTTGATCATTTGCGCTTGGTTCCGAGTACCATCGGGAAAAATGATTTATTTGGATGGACGCTCATGGACGAGGACAAGGTGACTCTATGTACAAGGAAGAAGCTCTCATGGTCTATGCACACACACATGGACGAGCCCGACTTTGATGTCGGTGAAGAATCGTGTGTGTCAAGGTGGTTGAAGAAGGCACCTAAAACATGCCACATGACAATCAAACCAACAATGATGTCAGATGATCAGGTGAGAAATGCTCTAGTAAAAGTATCCTCCAAAGTAAAGAAAAACATAGATAAATTTTCTACCATCAAGGCGTTGTGAGAGAGATTAAAAGCCAAGGACATGGAGATAGCATGCCTAGTCTAGGAAAAGGACTTAATCAAAAGAAAATATGACACTTTTGTTAGTATGGCGAAGAAATTGGAGATGATGTTCTGAAGGTACACCCAAATCTGGAATCCCAGGTACCAAAAGAATTTCCTTCTGCGATGCACTATGTGAAAACAATGATAACATTAGTGTTGGAGGATGAAAAGGTGCACGTATCCTCACACCCAAGGACTCTAGGGAAAAGATAGAAAAGGCACAGGCTGCAGTAGCTAGGAAGATTGCTACTTATGAAGGTCTACTACAAGCCACCCGCGATGAATCAAGAAGGTCGATCATGCGCTAACCATATGCATGACCCGAAGCATAATCGATCACAATGAAAACCTTGGAGGAAGAAAATGAGGTCCACAGGCGATGAAGAATGCTTCCTAGGCCGCTACTGGCCCGAATGGTTAGTCTGGTAAAGCAAAAGCACGAGGCACTAGGCTGCATGCACGGCACCACATAAGGAGAGGTTGGAGGAGCTAGGAAAGCTCATTGCTTAGAAGATGGATGTACTGGAAGGGGTGCAAACCTTTATGTCAAGCGTGATGCTTATAATACAAAATGAGCAAGGGAAACTCTCCATGGAAGAAATGCGAGTCCATCATTGCAAACATGCCGGAAATAGCAAGAGCAGCGCTAATAGCGTGGGAGAACTTGGAAGTAGATATCAAAGAAGAATATCCAGATTTGATGCTTCAGGATGAGACGGAGGGGCCTGAGACCTAAATAGTTTTGTTAGCTATGTATATCTTCTTCAAAATTCTTCTTCAAAATTCTTATTCAAAATTCTTTATTCTTTATTTATCCATTCTATGTATAATTTTTAAGCATCGCCATTGTCGGGGCGACAATGAGAAGTGTGGGGTAATGTTGATCAAAGGAAACACTTAGATGAACTTACACATAGAGTCCATGTGGAAGAATGGCATAAAAGAAAAAGCATGAAGGTATAGGAAGGCGTCACGCGCGGAGGTGTAGAGTAAGACTCTCGAGACTAAGCCAATTTCGAGATCAAGTCTATTATTAGAGATTGGCATGCAGAGTACCCAAAGTGATGCCGAGATTTTCGCGCCACTCTTCGTGGGTATTTTGGAAGGACATGTCAACTCACTCTTGCATGGACATAAGTTAAGCATAGATCCATCACTTGATTAACTATCAAGAATCTATAGATAGCATACTTGCATGTATGGCTATAATTGTAAAAAGGCACGTGGTTGTTATTAGCGTCGCAACCTATTTCTCAGTAGAGTTAATTGGTGAAGGGTTTGTTCCCCACCCTATATATATATGTAATGAACTACTTAGAGAATATAGAGACATACATAGAAAACGAATGGAAACACATGTGACTTGGATGATTGTAAGATCCATGCACGTATGCCCGTATTGTATGAAGCTCTTGTATTGTTGGTTCAACGAATAGATAAAGGAAATTGGCCAAACAAAGTGTTTGATGTGTTTTATCAATGCATGTTATTACTTTCATGATGATTTACCTTTATCACTTCTAGATCTGGTTGGATATAAATTGTGAATGGATGGATTAGTTCCTAAACTACATGTTTACTATTTTATCATACCACCATTCTCGCTACTACAACTATTAGGAGGGACCCGGTACCTTTACGTGCTTGGGTGAGCACTCAACCTAGGTTGAGTGATGTGACAATGTGACTAGGTGTTAACTAATAGTTCTAGGCTACATTAGAGAAGCTTTTGTAGAGGGCCCCAACATGGAGGTCTCGAGATCGACGAGACATCTCTAGGTGCCATGGAGTCCTATAAATCACCCGTCGAAGATATGACGTAATTGGGCCTCGAGCTCTTAGCGACTATGCCGGATGGGGTAGCCCAAAAGCACGGGGCGTAGGGAACCAAAAAAATCCTCCACTAGTGTTCACCTAGCCACCACCGACGTGTTGGCATAGTTGGTTTGTTACCTTGAGCTTGTTTGCAAACTACAAACCTCAGCGACCCTACACTGACTCAAACTGCACTATTTCGTGTGTTTGTAAACAATAACACAACGAGAGAACCAGATGGAGACAGAGAAAACCGTGAGAGGATTTTGTAGAGGGCCTCAACATGGAGGTCTTAGATCTGACGAGACATCTCTAGGTGCCATGGAGTCCAAGAAATCACCCGTCGAAGATATGGCATGTTTGGGCCTCAGGGCTCTTAAGGGACTACTGCGGACGAGGTAGCCTGAAAGCACGGGGAGCATAGGGAACCAAAATGAATCCTCTAATAGCATTCACCAGGCCACCCCAATGTGTTGGTGTAGTTGGTTTGGTCCCACGAGCTTCCGTTTGCAAACTACAGCCTCTGGCAACCCTACACTAACTTAAACTACACAATTTTGCGCATTTGCAAACAATAACATAATGAGAGAACCGGATGGAGACGGAGAAAACCATGTTAGGATTTCATAGAGGGCCCACATGGAGGTCTTGGATCTAACGAGACATCTCTAGGTGCCTCAGAGTATGAGAAATCACCCGTCGAAGATATGGCATGATTGGGCCTCGGGGCTCTTAAACGACTACGCCCAGACAGGGTAGCCCGAAAGCATGGGGAGTGTAGGGAACAAAAATGAATCCTCCACTAGTGTTCACTTGGCCACCCCGATGTATTGGCATAGTTGGTTCGGTCACACAAGCTTCGGTTTGCAAACTACAACATTTGGCAAATGACCCTCTGGCATGACTTAGACCGCACTATTTCGCGTGTTTGCAAACAATAAAGACACAGCAAGAGAACCCGAGATGGTGACAGAGAAAACCACAAGAGGCTTTCGTAGATGTCCCGACATGGAGGTCTCAAATCGGCGAGACGTCTCTAGGTGCCACGAGTCCGAGAAAATCACCCGTCAAAGATATGGCATGTTTGGGCCTTAGGGCTCTTAAGGGACTACGTCCCGGACGAGGTAGACCGAAAGCACGGGGAGCGTAGGGAACCAAAAAAATCTCTAATAGTGTTCACCATGCCACCCCAATGCGTTGGCGTAGTTGGTTTGGTCCCACGAGCTTCCGTTTGCAAACTATAGTGTCTAACAGACCCTCTGGCCGACTCAGTGCGCACTATTTCACGCGTTTGCAAATAATAAAGACAAATGAGAGAACCAGATGGAGATGGAGAAAACCAAGAGAGGCTTTCGTAGAGGTCCCCAACATGGAGCTCTCAAATCTGATGAAACATCTCTAGGTACCACGAAGTCGAGAAATAACCCATCAAAATTATGGCGTGTTTGGGCCTTAGGGCTCTTAAGCGATTACGCCGGAAAAGGTAGCCCGAAAGCACGGGGCGTAGGGAACAAAAATGAATCTTCCACTACCATTCACCCGGCCACCTTAACATGTTGGCGTAGTTGGTTCGGTCCCACGAGCTTCCGTTTGCAAACTAAAATGTCTGGCAGCCCTACACTGACTCAGGCTCGCACTATTTCATGCGTTTGCGAAACAATAGAACATCGAGAGAACCAGATGGAGACGGATTAAACCGTGAGATTCTTTCATAGAGGGCCCCAACATGGAGGTCTCGGATCTGACAAGACATCTCTAGGTGCCACGGAGTCCGAGAAATCACCCGTTGAAGATATGGCGTGTTTGGGCCTCAGGGCTCTTAAGAGACTACACCCGGACGAGGTGGCCCGAAAGCACGGTTGGAGGAAACCACCAATGTTCAATGATTTTACCACATGATGCAACTATGTAGACTATGAACTTATTTTTTTTGGGAGACCACCAATGTTCCAACTGTTCATTTTGAAAGAATGAATATCTTCAATCAAACAGGGAATGAAGAGCTGAATTTTTTGGACATTACAAAAGGTTGTTTGTGCCTAAAAAGAAGCCGAAGGCCATATAAATATTCAGTCTTCAACTTCATATGACAATGAACATCATGAAGAAAAAAAATTAGGTGAATATTTCACTATGATTCAAGAAGAAATGCCTCCTAAAATTCATAAAGAGTCAATTTGATTACCCAAAAAGATCTGGAAGAACTTAAAGAGAAGATACAAGTGGAAGAAAAGGAAAAATGGGAAGTGTGGAAGGATCACAACTTAACTGGAATGGAAGATCTATGTGATGTTGTCGATAGAATCATGGATAATCTTAAGGACAACATGCCAAGTTGATTATTTTTATTAATCCCAACTGCTTTAACTTCACAAATCAAACCAGGTAGTTCCAAAAGTAGCATATTGGAAAGAAAAACTACAATGAAGTATTGATAATTGAGCCTAAAACTCGTTTAGAATTGTAATTTATTTTTTGATTGAGCATTCACCCATAGTTTCTTTTTTGAAGGTAGAAATTCATTTTATATGTGAGAAATAGAATGCTGATTTAGTCTATTACTTTGACTATTTAGGTTAGATTTTTGTAGTCTACGAAAGCCTCTCATAGTTTTCTGTCTCCATCTGGTTCTCTCGATGTGCTATTGTTTGCAAACACGTGAAATAGTGTAGTTTGAGTCAGTGTAGGGCTGCCAGAGGTTGTATTTTGTAAACAAAAGTTTGTGGGACCAAACCAACTATGCCAACACTTCGGGGTGGCCTAGTGAACACTAGTGGAGGCTTCGTTTTGGTTCCCTATGCTCCCTGTGCTTTTGGGCTACCTTGTCAGGCGTAGCAAGCTTAAAAGCCCGAGGCCCAAACATGCCATATCTTCAATGAGTGATTTCTCAGACTCCGTGGCACCTAGAGATGTCTCGTTAGATCCAAGACCTTCATGTTGGGGCCCTCTACAAAATAATCTCGTAGTTTTCTTCGTCTCCATCCGGTTCTCTCGTTGTGTTATTGTTTGCGTAAACGTGTGAAATAGTACGGTTTGAGTCTCAGTATAGGGTTACCGAGGCATGTAGTTTGCGACGAAGCTCATGGGACCAAACTAACTATGCCAACATGTTAGGGTGGCCAGGTGAACGCTAGTGGAGGCTTCGTTTGGGTTCCCTACACTCCCCGTGCTTTCGGGCTACTCCCCGGCGTAGTAGCCGCTTAAGAGCCCTAAGGCCCAATCACGACATATCTTCGACGAGTGATTTCTCAGACTCGGTGGCACGTGGAGATGTCTCATCATATTTAGGACCTCCACATTGGGCCCCTCTATGAAAGCCTCTCATGGTTTTCTCCGTCTCCTTCCGGTTCTCTCGATGTGCTATTGTTTACAAACACACAAAATAGTGTAGTTTGAGTCAGTGTAGGGCTTCCAAAGGTGTAGTTTACAAACGGAAGTTTGTGGGACCAAACCAACTACGCCAAAACATCGAGGTGGCCTATTGAATGCTAGTGGAGGATTTTTTTGGTTCCCTACGCTCCCCATGCTTTCGGACTACCCCGTCCAGGCGTAGTCCCTTAAGAGCCTTGAGGCCCAAACATGCCATATCTTTGACGGGTGATTTCTCGGACTCCGTGGTACCTAGAGATGTCTCGTCAAATCCAAGACCTCCATGTTGGGGACCTCTACAAAAGCCTCTCACAATTTTCTCTATCTCCATCCGGTTCTCTCATTGTCCTATTGTTTGTAAATGCGTGAAATAGTGTAGTTTGAGTCAATGTAGGGCTGCCAAAGGCTGTAGTTTGCAAACGGAAGCTTGTGGGACCGAACCAACTACGCCAACATGTCGGGGTGTCCAAGTGAATGCTATTAGAGGCTTCATTTTGGTTCCCTATGCTCCCCGTGCTTTCGGGCTACCTGTCTGGGCGTAGTAACTTAAGAGCCCTAAGGCCCAATTACGTCATATCTTCGATGGGTGATTTCTTGAACTCCGTCACACCTAAAGATGTCTCATCAGATCCGAGACCTCCATGTCGGGGCCCTCTATGAAATCCTCTTGCAGTTTTCTCCATCTCCATTCAGACTGAGTCAGTGTAAGGTTGTCCATTGCCAATCATCTGAATAATATAGGTGGTTCATATAATATAGGTGGTGAAATGAGAATTTTAATAAGATATTTTTACAATATAGGTGGTGAAATGAGAATTTCTGTTTGTTGTTCCTTTCTAATATTTAATTTCTCTTAGCTTCACTTGGCTTTGAGAATAATAAATTATCTACTGACAGTGCCAACCACGTGAAGGTGGAAGCTTTTTTGGCACCACTAACCTACATAAACATATTAGTAAGCAATTAAATAGAATTTTAAATCATACAAAATTTAAACAAAATCATTTAAGTAAATATTCAAATTAAATTCATGAAGAACATACCTTTGCAAATTCAATCCAATGAACCGTAAGGATCAACTCTATTCTTGACAGTAGCAAGAATTGATTCATGATCTGATTCATGAACCTTCCACGGATTTTTGTTTGATGGCCGACCTCAATATTTGATCAATTTAATATTTGTTGCAAGGACCTGTTATCACCGAATCACAAACCACCCGGAGATATACTTGAACTCACGATGTGATTGGATAACATGGGTACTATCTTCAAGTCAGTTGTGGGACTTGCTACTTGAGATAGACCTCCAGAGAAAGTTGGTTCTTGCTCCTAAACTACCTGCCACAATCTACTCTAATGCAGGATAAGCTAACTATTCTAATCTAAATTTCCAAGGGACCAGGGAGAGAGAATGCATAAAATGAAATCCTACACTAAAGCGGTGATACACCAGAAAAGGAGGATGTGAGAGTAGTCTCCAAATGTGTGAAATACAGAGGCAAAGTGCACACTAGAAGAGGTGATGACAGTTCACCATAATCTAGCAAAATGCATTCACAACAATATTCCAAGCATACACAATGATAATGAATCCCTGCAAGAACATAATAATAGACACAATATTCTTATAGAAAGATCAAAGGGGCAAGAAGAATGCAAGAAAACACAGCAGGGGAAGATACATCCACAAACTGGTATTTTATTGCTTCATGATATGCACAGTTCAATCTATTACAAGATAAGGGCCTGGATCACCATGCAAGGAGTCCACTACAAGGGCCTGCAACACACTGGCTTCACAAAGAAATTTTGGTAGAGCTTTGCTACCCAAAAACTCTCTCCTTTACAATGAGCCCAACACTCCAATTTATAGAAAAAATGAGAAGGAGAAGAGAAGGGAAAATGGAAATCCCGAAATCTGTCCTTCAACCACCTGTAAGAGGCATTAAATTGAGTGAAATGATTGTATATTACTTGCAAAAGGCTCCCCATACTGTCCCATGTGCTGCAGCAGAGAAAGAATGATGACCATGCCTCTTAATTGCACTCCCAACTACCAAATAAAACACTGTTATGAACCCGGCCACGTTTTCTTAAAAATCTCAATCAATTTCTGATCAAATATATAATTTCTTGATTGTTGTGCATCGGGCTCGGAACCACAATTCCAACGGTACCAATTTTGTGTGATTTCGTTGAGAAATGCAAAAGTTATGGCCTTCTGAGTGCGGGCAGCTATTTTGGGCCTGGCAGGGCGTTTTCTGTCATTTGACGGGAATGAGCATTAACTGACTGGAGCCGAATATATTTCTCTTATTTAAATATATCTACCCTCATCAAAAATAATAAATCCAGTTTTTGTGGCGTAGAGGACGTCGTGCTCGTTCCAGAAAGTCCAATTTTGTGAAAATCGGAGCTCGGAGTCAAAAGTTATGGCCGTTTGAAGTTTCTCGGGTCAAAAGTTGACTTTTCTTCTCTGCCTTTGGCCGCTTCGGCTTTTCACGTCCCTCGCGTCCCTTTGTCCCATTTGTCCCAAATGCTGCGTGGGACAAATCCTTCCGAACCACCCGAAATGGGCTTCCATGTCCCTTTTCTGCCGGTGACACGTGGCGTGATCTGATTGGCTTTCGGCTCCTTCGCCATTCTATCCAGCGTCCGCGCGTCCTTTGTCCCATTTGTCCCAATGCTTTGAAGTTCCTGTTTCGCTGCTGAACCGGCCTGTTCGCTTACTCTCGTCCCAATGTCTGGATGTTTGGGACAAATTTTCATATTCGCCTTCGTTCGGGGTTCGCCCTTTTGTCCCAACTGTCCCGGACTTTAAGTTCTCATTTCGGCCGAACCGGCAGGTGGTTCACGTACTAACTGTCCAGATGTCCCAAACTACCTGTTTCAACAGTTAGTCAATTTTTTCCACTTTTCACCTGATTCGATTTACGCTTCTGCGCATCCCTTTGTCCCAAATGTCCCAAATGCTTTGTGCAGAGACCACTGGCGCGGCCTTTCGGCCGGTTCGCGCCTAGATGTCCCTCATGTCCCGACTATTGCGAGGACTAGGACTTAGCCATTTTTCATGATTTTTTCTGGCCCGAGCTTGTTTTTGCAATTTTTATTTTTTTTTACATTTTCTCAGAACTTGCTCTCTTCTACTTGGACAGGGGAGTTAGAAAAATATGAGGGGACCCTAGAAACATGACTTTTCGCCCTGAATCAATATAATTGCTTGGGACTAAAGAATTTGATGCATGTTATCAAAATTACCTTGGGGGTGAATTTTGGATAACGACCAAATGTGAATAGTGAAGTATCTTCCGATATACTTCATAGTCTTCAAACAACCAAATGTTTGATTTTTTGATAGGATATCATCAAAGCCAAGTTCCAAACTACCACCGATCCAAAGTGGGATACTCAAGGTCTTCACCATCAATGACTGTGGAAGTCATTTTTTTCCCTCATACACAATGAGATAAGAAGTAGTATGTTCCCTCTTCGTTAAATTTCGTCACAATAATTGCAAAAACGTGCCCTATGTATCACAAAGTAAAATTGTTCATCGATTTATAAATACATTAAGAGTTGACCATTTAGTAATTTATAAATCTAAAACATAGCATGTACATATATGTATGTACCTTGTTGCACTAAATCGAGACTTGGTCAAAGTCGGGTGATGTTATCATTTGATCTAAAGACCACCAAGCAAGTTGTAATGCTCATGGAACTTGATGTGTGTCGAGTGGAATTAGAGGTCTACAAGTCCATTCATCCACCCACCGTGACTCTCATTTATTCCACACAAAATCAATGCATGATATACAAAAACATGTCATGCATCTATTATAAATAGTCCAAGCATTTGCATTTGAACTACGGAATGAGTGCATATCACTTGATCATGCAACTATCATACATCTGATCTTCAAAGTTTGCCGGATGGTGTTGCTCTATCAACCAAAAATATCTACGAACCATTGATCTCTCTTGAGATTCATGGCCCATATTCTTAACACACCAATCAACAATGTTTTTGCATCATAAATTTAGCACCATCCTTGAAATTTAACTCTTCTCTTGCAAGTTCTCTTTTCACACATGCTCCTGCACCATCATGTTCTCCTTTTCCATGCCACCTCGGTAAAATTCTAGATATGTTGTACATTTTTTCTTTGTGCATCTTGCTTAGCCAATAAAATATCTCATGCATTCTTGAATTGTGATGTGCGGTGGTATGACCAAATGTAATGTTGATCAAAACTAATGTTCCTCTTATTCAAGTTCGCATAAAACACCTAGAAACACCCTTGTACATAATTTGTAGAATGTGTCCGATCATCACGATGTAGAAATAATACTCTCTTAATATTTTTCAATCTTGCGCAGTGCTTTCAAGAGAGTGCATGAATGTTATATGCATGAAAATATAAACTTGCCTGAGTTATAATATTGATACTGAACCTCCATTTGTGGTTGTAATGTGTAATTCTTTGTGAAGTCAACTACTGAAATAATAGTACCAAGTGGGAATGTATCCTTGCTTCACTTGAATTGTTCATCCAACCATTGAGTTCTATGTGTGTGCCTTGCATACTCATAAAAAATTTCCTCTCTGAATTTGACCATATATTCTAATACAGTAATTGTTTTCTAATAAGCTCACACCTCTTAGATTCTTTTCCATCTTTTAATTGATATGCCACCAATTTTTATTTGGTGAAATCAACTAATTCTGTTCCTATTAAGTATGTACCCTCCTCATGGATACAACTTTTCAGATTTGGCAAGCCACCGGATACATTGCACGTTTCATCCAAACATGCTTTGTTATAAAAAAATTGTCTTGTTGATTTTTCACAAAATATTGTCGAATAAATTCCCTTGAAGATTTTTGTGGGACATTTATTCCACACTCATGCAACATGATGTCAGTATGCAAAACATGACGTATTTGACACAAAAACATCATAATGCATTGAAAATTCAACATGATGCCTGCAACAACAAGTGGTATGTGAGTGATTGATTTTCACATAAAAGGGTTTGCTCATTTCAAAGAATCTTTGGCTAATGTTAATTTGTGGATTTTCATTTTTAAACTTAGAGAACAATTCTGTTTGAGTCATATCTAAGAAATGTTTTGCACACGATTCATGATTATGAGAACCTATTCTTCTTTTTACTGTATCTCTTCTATTTGGTGACACCCTTGTGTTCTCATTCCAAAATTTTACAATTAATTCTTTTAGAATATTAGATGTATTCTTGTCTTTTCATGGAATTCTGCTAGAGAAATCCCAATAGTCATTGTTATTGACTAACTCAAGACGTTTACGTCTCTCTATTGCTTTCATTAGTGTTTTTCTATTTAGCTTCAAAGCACTACTTGTTTTTCTAATCAAGAATTTATTAATTGTTTTATCACTTACTATACAATTAGTTAGTGCACGCCGTGTAGCATTACTATCTTTGGTGCGTCTTTTGCCACCTACAGTTTGGTATGCTTTATGTATGTTTTCAACAATTGACGCATTTTGATCAACAACATTAGATGTTCTTAACCCCATGGTCTTCATTATAGGTCTCATCTTAATTAATTTCATCAATGAAACAAATAATTGACATCTTTGTGTGTCATTTAAATTCTCAAAGTAATTATCCCAAATTCCACTAGCTTTTCTTCTCGCATTTCTTTCAGACATTTTGTTAGGCATTGGTTTTATAATGTTTTCATCAATTTCAATTAAGTGAATTGGTTTTCTTCGCGAAATGGAAGGAGGTGTTCTTAGAGGTGAAGATTCGTTTACAAGGTTACTTTCTTCATTTAGTGTTTTCATACAAATTTCGGGGTTAACATTTGGATTCTCAAGTAAGGGTTCAACAATTGGATTCATATCAATTTCTTCATCCATACCAACATTATCATTTAATTCAATATCATTATTCATTGCAAAATCATTATTCTCTACATTTTCATTATGTATTTCATCCCAATTTTCTAATACATTAGCTACATTTGATATAACGGATGTACCTTTCCCTGCTCGAATTTTTTGCATTCTCTTGATTTATTTATTCTCTTCTCTTCTAATTGCTCTGGTTCCTTATTCTTGACTTTCCTCTTGTCCTTAGCTCGATGCTTATCGCACATGATTAGAAAAAATCAACTAGTGGGGTAGGGGACAAAATGAAATACTAAAAAATCGTGCAAGAATGTAGAGAAATTGCGAACAAAAAGCAGAATGTTTGCAAAATTCCCGTGAAAGAGATGAAAGGGACGTTGGGGGCCACAATATATAAAACAAAGAAAAATGTGTACACATACGCGTTTTGTGTTTTCTCTTTTCCCAAGCCATGCCTCAAGGCTTGGGATCTAGTTTGGATCCCCAAGCCTGAGGCATGGACCTACACAAACACAAAAAACAATGATTTTTACAAGAAAATGTAAAAATGACACTTCCTCTATGATAAATCAAAATAAAACAATCGATCCATTTTTAAAAAATTATACCACGACGTAGAGCAGAGTCTCTTCTTTCTAAAAATATAATTTTTCAAATTTTTTGACTAATATAAGGTTTCCATATTATTTATTTTCTAACTATGCCTTTTTATAGCTATTTTTTGAAGTGTAAATATGTTTATCTTTCATGGTGTATCTTTTTTTTGGGTGATCGAAATTAAAAAAATTTACTAGCCTAAACTAGGCATAATTCTATACATATTCAAAAAAAAAAAAAATCCATTTTTGATATTTTTGAGGTAGTTGGGAGGGGGCTCGGAGATCCATTATTTTTCAAAACATAAAATTTATGTACTAGAAAAATTAAAAATAAAAAAATATTCTCTAAAAAAATCTAAAACAAAATGGATCCCAAACTAGATGCTCCTAGCTATCTTTCTACCAAAGGGTTTTCAAAAATATTGAATGGTGCTCAAAAATGGTGGGGGCATGAAAGTCACTCTATTATGTTTTTAACAAAACAAGAGCATTTGTTGGTATTTTAGTTGTTTGACCCACTTAAACTTATCCATTTTCAATAAAATTTAGTAGCTTAGAAACTAAACTCAAAATGCTACTATTCATATTTCTACAACATCTTCCAATTTTGAGTGTAACTATTTCAAAAACTCGTGCAAGTTGAAGATTTTTTTCTCGAGAAAAATGCATCCACCTAAGACCCCTTTTTGGGCCCCCAACTTGGTGCACTTACCTGTTACGACCAAAGATGAATCAAAGAATTGTACTTAGGTACGTAAATATAATATGCAAGACCTTGGATTGGTTGGGAGTATTGGATGTTGAAAAGACATTTTTGAATGATGAATGTAGTTCTAATTTTCCAGATGGAAATCCTTTTGATAAATTGGCTTAGGATGTTGACAAACTTATGCATTAAGATCAACATCTATTTGGAACAAAACCATGAATACTATCCATTATGGAATCATTTTATATAAAATAAAGTACCATTAAGAAATGGAAGGCAATAAGATCATCTAACAGGGGAAAGGTGACTTATCGATATAAAAATCCCTTTGGGATTTAAATACAGATATCCAGAGATGTTGGCTAGGGTAGTAAGTTGTATTGAGCATATTGTAAGAGATCATTGTTATTTGGAAAATTGATTTCAGAACTACATTGCTAGTAGGGATGTTTGATCCTTTGAAATTTAATAAGGAATGATACGATTCTTGTTTGAATGCAGCCTTCACGGGATGTTACTGAATAAGGTTTACTTAGTTGTAACAGGTTAAACGACCATAGTTATCTGAGGTAAAGATAACCTCATGATGTTTTGATCATTTCTTAAAAACCTAGAAAATCATTGTGTGCATTGCAAGGAAAATTGGGAATTGTACAAGACAAAGGTCTAGAAAAAAAAAAGGCAAGTAACGAAACAAAAACATACATGTGGAGGACTTGGGAAAATAGAAAAACAACGGTTTCTTATTTGTTTCAGCTTTATAAAAACTTTTTTTACTTTTTTTTTAGTATATATTACTTAATAATTCATGATATGACTGGTTGTAATGACAAAAATGATGTCATGTATCTAATTGTGTGAAATTTCTTGCTATTTGAAAGGATGTTACAACTAACAAAAATTGAATTGAATCGGGCTTGGAAAATTATAATTTTTATGTAAAGTAAGGATTGTTCTTTTTGCCAAGATTATTGGATATAACTTATGTTTTATTGTTTTGATTTTGATTAATAAGATAAAAATCATTAGGATGATGATTCATAAAGGGGGAGGTATGTGACACCCATGTTGTCTTATCAGCTTTTGTGATAAATGTGTTGGGTTTTGGCATGCTTATACAGTAGACTTGCATTATGATTGGTTTATTTGCATGGACTTTGTATGTGAATGCATTGTTGTAGCATGTCGGGGTAATGTGATTGTACTCTATTGATCTAACATACTTGTGTATCATTGTTAATAATATTTTGTACTTGATGATATATTGTTGGATTAAGCTTAACAAGTGCTTGAGTTCTAACTTATACTTGTCCTAATTGTTAATGTGATGCTATTCCAAATTTAATAAGAATGGGAACAAGTATACTATAGAACTCATAATCTGAGGCATGTTGACTGTGATCATACTATTGTTATTACTTACCTTTGGTTTTGTTGATCATTTGATAATTTTGGGACTTCTAATACTTGGTCAATATGAATCGGACTCATGAACAAAATAATATTGACAATAGTTAAGGTGCAAGAAATAATGGATGGGATATGTTCTAGGTAAGCCTTAAAGTGATTACTATTGTTTTGCTTTAACAAAACATGGTCATATTGAAATATGGGCCTGACATATGAATTAATGTTAATTATGGTTTTAAACTTATGTCTAAAGGGCATAATATAAGGGGGAACCTAACCATATATAATGAGCTAAGGTTTATGGTTCTAAATTCATTAGGCATAGGCCGATGTTAATAAAGCCTTGACATATATTTTAAAGGACTTAATTATGAATAACTATGTTGATATTTCGAAATGTTAAAGCTTAAACTAGGGTTGATTAAGTTAGGGGCCTAAATGTATACTAAATTGTGGTCTATGGTTTGAAATGTTGGTTTAAGGGATAAGGAGGAATTGTCACCCACCACCCCTTGAAACTAGTACTCTTTGTTACATTTATGAGGTTATATTAAATATCCACCGCCATCGAATTTGGTGGAGAGCTAAGATAAAATTGGAAACATCAATTAAATAAGGAGGTTTCTACTAAACTGATAGTTATTAAGCTACAAGTCACGGATAAGTGGAAGTTAGGGGAACTGCTAAACTCAAAATTGGACACAAGTAGGGTGGCGTGAATTTTGGAGGGAACTATGAGTGTCTTTTCACACATTAATTTCTCCTCGAACATCACCTTCATCACCTTGGGGAATGCACAAGAGGTTTTTTGGGAGGAAAAGAATAGTTGTTTCATTTTTACCGTTTTCATTGGTAAGGCTCATAGAGCTCTGCATGTAAAGGGTTCTTATTATTTTGGTTTCTGCGATTTTCTTGGTCTATGACAAGCATCGCCTAACTAGGAGTTGAGAAAATAGTGGGTTGCATTAATATTTGGTTCAGTTATTAAAATGATGAAGATTGGAGATTTTACTTGGTTGTTGAATCGATTTTTTGAAGCGGTACTTACTAGGAGAGCTTGGAAACCTAAGGAGATAAGAAGGATTGCTATTGTAGGCATGATATGCTCTATATTTTCTTTAGTGATTTACTTTACTTGTTATTTGCATATATAAAACTTGGTATGAAGATTTGTTAGCTATTTGTGGACTTGGGTTTTTGTTGTTTGGTTTAAATTTGGGATAAATTGTTTATTCCCTGAAAACGAATGAATCTGGGTATATAAAATAATATCACAGTATTATAGAGAGGCATGTTTCAGGTATATTACACGTGAATATGTGTTTTTCGTTATATGTATGTGATAACATTATAAAAATACATTGGCTTGTATTTATTATGATTTCTATGAATAGGGTTACTATATTAAAGATGTATTATATGGCATATTGAATCCTTTGTATAATAACAAATTTATGGGTATATCGTTGATATTGATATAAAGCCTCGGGGTAGTATGAAACCTTTGAAAATATGTATATTAATGATATTTTAACTGTGTTATGTTCCTTGAACTGTTATCGATGAATGCTTATAGTTATTATCCATGATTATTTCATTTTATATACGTGTGTAAATGGCTGGGATGTTTATAAAAATAATACCCATAAAACTGGGATATCGTCTGCGATATATATATAATCTGAAACTGAATCCTGAATATTTAAGTGCAAGTGTTCTTGGTTAGTCAAATGAGGTTTAATCATTTTATTTATCGAACTATTTAGCTGGAATGGTCACATGTATAGTCTTGTGGTACATATGGATATTTGGTTCTTGTCTGGAATCCAGTTGTAACGTATGATCCCTCAATGGCTAAAGGGTTGAGTGATATCCTTTCTGGTTTTCGGAATCATTCAAGATTTAATGCATAGTTAGAACAACGTCATTATCGATTTCGTAACTTTGACTCTGTCCTTTGTAGATTTTCACGGTATCTGTGCCCACTCTATAGACTGTGAATGATATCCTTATGAAATGAGGCATGGTTTACCCAATCTGCTGATATGTGGTTTGGTTGTGAAGCCCATGGTAACTCAGGCTCTACTAGTTTACGACCAGGTATGTATAACTTTGATGTCAACCTTGTGGTATAAGTCGACTTTTTTTGGAAGTAACTACGTTCCTTGATGCTTTCGTAATTTTTAAGGTAAAAGGGTACCATATCATGGTCGATTCTGATGACTCTTGCTAAGTAATATCATTTTTTATCCTTGCACAGAACGTATTCTTGTTGGTCAACAATTGCATATAGGACTTCTTGATGGTCTTTAGGTATATCTAAGCCATGATAATAGTGATCTTGATTGATCAATGAACTATTAATAATGTTAAGGGAGATATGCCGAGGAGGCAGAAAGCTAGTTAAACTTATAACTAAGTTATATTGCTTGTTATTCAAATTAGACACTGTTTATACAAACAGTGATATGCAAATGGTTGTGAAATATGAATATTACTTTAGTACTTTGGAATGATAATAAAATAGTAATGATATTTGTATAATTTATAATGATTTAGAATCATTCAAATACTAGTATCTGTTGGTGTGGATTAAGAATTGTATGAATCTTGTATAAGATATCGGGAGTGTATAGTATGTCAGTAAACCGATAAGGTGAAGTTATAAAAATAATGATATAGCTAATACACTCAATATGGTAGCTGTAAATGGTTTATTGACGTTAAATTGATATGCAATTTATACTTGATCTTCTACATTTATGTAATTACATTTAAATGAAGTAAACATCAATGTATATGCATAATGCCTTTTGGAAATTTTATAATTATGAATTATGTCCTTGTAGTTCATTTCTTGGATCTAACTTAATGCAACATTTCATGTATGTAAATACTAGATAGCGTAAGCTATTAAGGGGAAATAGATCTTATCATGTCATTTCATTGGAGTTGACCATGTACAATGGAATCTTTTCCATGCAGGTTATTAATATTGTAGGTTGATTATGAAGAAAGATGTGTTTACACCTTTTCTCACTATTATGTCTTGATGAAATCTATAAAGTTTTTCTCAATGCAAAAATATGAAAAGAATTTTATTTTAGTAAGGCGTGATGCTTGAAAAAAAAACATGATTAGTTTGATAATCAGTTGTGGACATGTATTAGTTAATCTGTTTTAGAAATGAAATAAAGAAAGATGTTTATGGGGTCTTGATTGCATCATAAAATTAGATGTAAGGTTTCATTAACTTAAATGAATACATGATTTGAAACTTATGCGGAATAATAATTTATATTATTAAGTGAGTAAGTATGATATACTTGAGAATGAATATTGCATATTTGAATTATTAATGGTTTATTGGACTATGGTATTAATTTTGTGTTATTAATTGAATACAATATACATATTAAATCAAATATTTGTAATTAGAATCACATTTGATTGAATTATATGTAATATATATTGTTGATATTCATTTGGATACTAATACTATTGTGTACTATTTTTGTCACAATGCGGTGCTTGTGTAAAAAGGTAAAGTATGAACAAGGGATTTATTGCCAAATGTTGATTTAAAACTACAACTACTAAACATAATGATCATGTTGGGAATGGCTCTAAACATGTGATATATAATGTTGAAACATGAGAATTGTCATGTTGTAACTTAATCAAATAACCTTAACTTCTTAAGATATGACTTTCCTATTTAGTGGAACTCGGTGAGCCAACTTGATGTGGTCATTGCCATGTTGTACCCACTTAATGACTAAGGTCATTATTTGGCTACAAGGGAGAAACGGCTATGTCAAGTTAACTTTTCAAGCTCCTATAAATGAGAAGGTCATGATGCATTAAGATGTAAGTAACATCCTAGGTAAGAATGCAAATTGAACTGCATGGTTAAGTGCCCAATGTCATCTTATGATGACTACTGGAAAGATAATCGACCCATAATGATGCAAATCATTATGGAGACACTTACTCTCCCTTGGTCATCCTAAGTCGATATTATGGCACTTACCCATGCAGGTGGATCCTAGTTGGTACCTTGTACACAACTTGTAACTATCTAGTCCTAATCCAGATAACAAAGATTAATAAGGTGGAAGTCAAGTTCCTAACGACGAGTGTGTTGTCACGGAACCGAGCATGGAATACATGTCTTTGAAACTCTAGTTGGAGTAGTGTAAGATGTTGATTACATTGTCATGATTTCACCAAGATCTAAGTTGTAGGATGTCGGATGGGATTCAATGATGGATACCCATGTAGACACTTAGAATGCAATATTTGACTATCCTTGATAGATGAAAGAAACCATTAGTATACTTTGTATACACGCTCGTAAAGAGTAATCTATGAGGGGATGGTTACTAACTGACTCATGCAACTGCACATGGTTTATGACTGTTATAGGATGGATTGACTAAGATGATGTTAGTTCTAAATTATGAGAATTTAGAACAAGGAAACATGAGATAGGAACTTAAGATTTATGTTGGATTTAAATATGGGTATTTAAATCAGTGAAGCATGAAGTAAAAAAATTCCTAGTTGAGAAGCATAATAAAGATGGTGTTACATCAAATCCTACAACCGCATTGAGTGGTACTTCATTGAGGATTTATTCATATCATTCTCAACATCGTTAACGAGATTTTATGAGCTCCTTGTTATCACTCGATCATCCACATTAAAAAAATGACAATATTTGTGCCCATCTTCTTAGTATATAGATTTGAATCTTAGGGGCTATGAGTGAATCCATGCTACAATAGGTGATCATTTATTTTAATGTACCATGCCCTGGTGCTTGTTTAAGTCCATAAAGAGACTTAATTAGATGACATACCTTATTAGGATGTTTCTCATTGATAAATCCTTTTGGATGGGTCATGTATACCTCTTCTTTAAGATATCCATTTAGGAAAGTAATTGAAAGGAACGCGATAACCGATCGTACCAAGCCAAGAACACAGATGCTAATCAAACACCACGATCTATAAGATGAAAGCAATTTGCCAGAATAAATTTACATAAAACCTTTGCAAACAAATGAGAAACAATATCATATATTATTATGGAACTCAATGCAATACATTGAGAATGGGCCTTGCTTAAATAGGCAAGGAATAACAATCTAAGAACCAATCAAGGTCATAGATCAAGCCATAAATCAAGGAAATAACTAGTCATCAAAGAACTAGTCAAGACCATAGATTTAGGAGAGAACTAGACATCAAGGATCTAGTCAATACCATAGATCAAGGAAAGAACTATACCTAACAACTAGATAATATCTCCTAATATCTAAATAAGATAAAAGAAATATCCACACACATAAGTGGGTGAGGATAAATACAATAAAGGTAAATAAATTACCTAGGTGAACATGAGCTAAGGTAAATACCTACTCTAACAAAGTAATGTTTATGTCCATCTACTTTGAAGTTTTTATCCTTTTTGTGCTAGTGCATAGAAAAATTTGATGGTTTTGATCTTCACAATGATTGCAAAGGTCTCCTCATAGTCAATTTATTATTGCTAAGCATATCCCTTTATATATAGATTTTCTTTGTACTTGTTGATAGACCTATCTTCCTTGTATTTTTTTAGAAAATCCATTTGTAGTTAATGGAATTCTTTCCTACATGTAGATCGATAAGTTACTATGTCTAATTATAAATCAAGGAGGTATATTCAACATTCATGGCCCTATTCCACTCGGGTTGGTTGAGTGCTTGTCAAACTATATTAGGTTTGGTACTCTCAACCACCTTTGAATTCATGAGTACAATATTTACCTCTTTTCTTGCGTGTCTTTTTATTCAAAATTCTAATGAAGCATCTCGGTAGATAGTTCAAGTGGAAATCCTTAATGGTGATTTGGAGCACTTGAAATGATGATGTGCTACTAATGTGAAGAATGATTTTTCAATGGAGCAAGATCTATGAACAATTCTCTACACAACGCATTTTCCTTGTGTGAATATTCTTCTTACTCATCATCATTGTGAGTGCAATATGTGAGAGGAGGTCGAAGTATTAACTCTTTTGTGTGTGGGAATGATTCAAATGATGACTCATCACAAACCACATCTCAACTCTCATATATCTTCTATGTCTCAGGATCCATGAGATGATATTCCTTTGAGGTAGTATTGTACCCCAAAAACATACATTGAAGTGTCTTTAGATTGATCTTCTTCCTCTTCTTGATTGGGACATGTATGTATGTTGTACAAAAAAACACTTTAAGATGGGATATTGAATGTTTATGATTATTCCATACATCTTCCAGTGTATTTTCTTTCAATGTCTTTATGGGTTCTTATTTCAAAATATATACAACTATTTAGACTACTTCTACCTAAAATTTGTTCTCCAACTTGGCAGTGGAAAACATACAATGAGCCACTTTCATGACAAATTTGATTGTGATGTTACGTAATTCCATTCTCTTGGGCGTATTGGGGGAAGTCAAGTGATGTGTGATTTCTTGTTCCTTCAAGAATTCCAAGAATTTCTTCGACGTGAATTCCCCACCTTGATTTGAGCGATGAAGACAAGAAGGGGTTGCCCAATCTGCTAAAAACATTGCTGATAGAAGATCTAAAAATTGTTGAATTCTTCACTCTTCTTCCAGAGAAAGAACACCCATGTGTCTTGTGAGAATAGTTATTTATCAACAACTAGAAGCACTAAAATTATTGAAAAGAAGCGAGGTAATGGTCCACACATATTGGTATGTATAACCTCGAGATGGTTCTTGGCATGGAAGGTACTCAACTTGAATGGATCCCAATGTTGTTTTCCCACTAGACATCCAGAAAAAATAGGCAAGGAGTGGGAGAGTGGATGAAGTCCTCATACCATCTCCTTAAAGCTGAGCTAACAAAGGGATCTCGGGAGAAAATTTCCCATATCAGGTAATTCCAGAGTGTAGTAGAATCCACCATAGAGGCATATAGAGAAATTGTAGAGGATGAAATTGTATCTAGTGCAAAGAAATGTTCCTTTTTAAAAATATTTAGTAAGTATGGTACCTTCTTGCTAGATCAAAAATGATTTGATTCCTTTATGGACTATGAACTCCACCTTGAGCTTGTGATTCAAGATTTGAGAGACAAACATGAGATTTGTGGTCAAGCCAGGGATATAAAGCACCTTTGTGAGGTATAGCTTCTTGTTTTGAGAGGAATGGTGACATTTCCTATTCCTTCTACAACATACTCCTTGTTGTCTATAATTCAAACCCAATCTCCAGTGGGTTGATCAATCAATGAATCAAATAGCTTTCTATCATCCATCATGTGCTTTCTTGGTGCCAAATTCAATCAACCAAACATTTTGTGATTTCTATGAATTTTGGGAGACTAGAACAACACTCTTTTCAGACAACGCAATTTGTTGATTCTCATAAATTCTAATCTAATTCATCATCTTTATGGGTTGAGACATGTCCTTTCTACTTTTTTTGGTGAGGATTTTGTTAGGATTGTTGGTAATCACTATAGACAAATCTGCTCTCTTCATTGGAATTGTGATGTGTGAGGCCATTATCCTAATAGTTAGCAGTGTCGTGCATATTCGTAGTACATATGTGACACCATTCGATTCCCTTTCTAAGACTTCTATTGTTGTGGTTACTTCTAGACTGCTTCACTTGTTATCCCTTTCGATATTCATGATTCTTCTAATGTCTCAAGATCAGTTTCTTGTCTTTAAACTCTTCATGAACTATCTGGATGCCTTCTTCTTTCTGAAGAAAATTCAACAGTTCTTCAAAATACACTAATTGTTTGGTGATGTTCAATGTCATGAAAAACATTGAAAACTAGGAAGGAATAGCTCTTAGAGTGATAAGGACTAACATCTTGTCTTCCACCATTTCACCTAGTCTTCTGATATGTTCTTGTAGTTCTGCCACATGACGTAAGAGTTTCTCAATTTTCTTGATGTATTTCATACTAAGTGTATAAATATTAATATGGAGATGGAGGATCTTCATCAAGTTCTTCACCTCATAGATAATGGAGAGAGAATCTCAAACCTCCTTTGACATTCTCGCATCATGTACGTGTGGTTGAACCTCGTCAGAGATGTTGAGAGTGATCACCATTAAGGATTTTGCATCATACTCATCATAATTTTTCTATTTATCTGCTTCTGTGAGGGACGTGATACTTTTCCAGTGGCGATTTTGTAGATCTCACTATAGACATATGTGCTCTCTTTATTAGAATTGTGATGTGTGAGGCCATTATACTAATCTGTTAGAATGTTGTGCATATTTATGGTCCATATATGACACTTTCAACTCCCTTTCTAAGACTTCTACTATTGTGGTTACTTCAGGACTGCTTCACTTGTTATCCCTTTCAATAATCATGATTCTTATAATGTCTTGAGATCGTTGTCTTTTCTTCAAAATCCTCATGCAATGTCTGATGCCTTATTCCTTCAAAGCAAATTCAACAGATTCTTCAAAATACACTACTTGTTTGGTGATGTTCAATGTCATAAAAACATTCAAATTTGGGAAGGAATAGCTCATGCAAAGTGATAGGGACCAACATCTTTTCTTCCACCATTTCACCGAGTGCTCTGATATTTTCTCATAGTTACGCCACATGACGTAAGAGTTTCTCAATTTTCTTGACGTATTTCATACTTGAGTGTATAAATCTTGTTACGGAGATGGAGGATCTTCATCAGGTTCTTCACTTTGTAGATAGTGGAGAGAAATTCTCGACCTCCTTTGACAATTTCGCATCCTGTACATGTGGTTGAACCTCATTGAAGATGCTCGAGTGATCAACATCAAGGATTTTGCATCATACTTGTCATATTTCTCTATTTGTCTCCTCTATAAGGACGTGTTACTTTTCTAGTGACGATTTTGTAGAGCTCCTCAAATTAGAGAATCATGTGCATCTTCCTCTTTCAAGATCATTTGGCCTTTCAAGAGCTGGGCACCAATGAGGAAATTTTGGTATAGACATGGATTATATGTCACATACGAGCCTCCAAACGCAAGGTTTCTATGCATTATTGCACTCACAAACCTAACCATTGGCTCCTCTAGTCGTTCTTTACCACCCCGGTCAAGATATACACCAAAAATAAAGGAAATTCTAGTCCCGCGCTTGTTATAGTGTTGTTTTGGCTTTGAAAATTCCTTGTTGTAGGTATATTACAAAGGAAGAATACAAGATGAGGATCAAAGAGAGAAAATACTTGATTGGGTGAGAAGACCAAATGAATTGATGATTTATTCAATATTGGATGTAGGTATATATACAAACAACAAACGGTGTGAAATGGAGGAGGTTGGTTACGCAATGACAGACAACTAAATATAACAATGTAATATGTTTATGGTAACATGTGCAATAAGTAATAAGTTTAATATAAATATCTAAGTTCTTGAATTCTTATATTGGCAATGATGCCTAAAAAATAGAACATATTAGTTATTCTTATAGCATCTATATAATCAAATTGTAATTTTTCTATGTCCTTAAATGAATTAATACATTTTTTATCCATAAACTTATTGAGTTCAAATTATGACCCCATTGTCATAGAAGGGATAATATTTATTTGAATTTTTTTAACATGTATACCGGTATATATAGGGGTAGTAGTGTAAAATGGGGCTCTAATAATGAGAGTATATAATGGTTAATCCTAAAAGTAAGAAATAATAATTTAAATTCCATGACCACATGTATTTAAAACTTTCGTACATAGTGAAACTCCCACCCCAATGAAAAGAACCAACAAATAAGGACCGTAACCATGAGGTACCCAAAATATGGGTTGAAAATGTCCAAGAAATAAAGAGAAAAAATATTATTACTATGGTTATGGAAGACCAAAAATATTCTTTTATGGTTCTTGAAAACATCCAAAAAATATGGATACTTAAGGAGAAAAAATATAGGGAGGAAAGAGAAAAAAAGGGAAAAAAAAGTTGATGAAAATAGGATAAAATCACTAGGATATATGCAAATTTGAATGTGCGAAAATCACATAAAACACAACGGTGAACATCTGAAAATTGAACATGCAACACAACTACAAAACCTAACTTGGATGAATGATTAATAAACACAAAAATACACTAGCCCCATAAAAATAATGTGTTCCACACCAAAATTAGGCATCTGGATGAGAGTGTAATGTTATGAACTTAATTATACTATGATTAATGAGGTACTACATCATATAGAAACTACTTAGTAAGTATTAACTAATGACTAATTTTCCATTAATATATTTATATTTAATATTTCACAATATTTTGTTTTACATTTTTTCTATGAAATAGATCTAGGTATTAATCCAGATTAAAATAGAAAATATCATTAAAAAATAAGGCATGTGTGAAGGAATGCCATGAGAGTAATACTAGGGATAAAATACCTAAAAAAAAACTATAACTAATAAGAAAGAATTCAGTTTCATATGAAAAATACACAATGACACTAAGAAACTTGAGAGGTCAAACAAACAACTAAATTATAATAGGAAAAGCAAAAATTGTTAGATAAAACTCCACTAATTCTCCCTATACTCTATCATTTGAATTACATAGAAGGTCATGTTATTCAAATTCCAAAAGACTCCTAATTAAACTTGACTTCTAATCCAAACTTGACTAGACTTATTGTATCTAGTAGAACTTACTAGTTATAACAATAGCAATTTTTAGTAAGTTTTCAATTTTAGATTTCAAGATCCTACAATTTTTCATACATTATCCATGTGCCTAAACTAATTTATTTCTTGAGTTGCAACTCATTTTGACTCATGGTTATAAAGATACATAATTTTGAAATTTAAAAAAAAACTAAAAACTCTTGAAACCCAATTTTTACGTCGTAGATGAATGATTTCAGCCACTTGAACATTTTGGATATAGGTTGTAAGAAGCTAGCATATCTTAACACAACATAGAAATTTTCAAGATGTTTTCATAGATAATTTTAAAAATTAGTTGTTTTGGTTCCCACATCAAAAGTTATGGCCTTCGCAAGAAGGCCACCACATCTCGCATTATAAATTGTTGTGATTGGGCTAACCAGAGAATGATCACGTCATTTATTTTTACCAACTTCCATTTGATAGGTCATTCCCCTCATTAATGGGGTCCCAAATAGTCACAATTACAATTTCAATACCTTTTGTTTAGTATATTCATGTGTTTGAGAACTATCCCATGGAGGAAAATAGTGAGAGAGAATGGAGGAATCTTTTAAACTAAAAGAAGTCCACCCATTTGATAAAGGAGTGGGGTAAGAAGAAAAATATATTAGAGAAGTTGAAGAGAGCCCTATCCACCATGTTGTGAAAGTGGAAAAAGTGGTAACATGACATAGATCACCTAATAAAGATATGAGAGTTATGGTGAGAGTAATTCCTATATATCCTCTTCTTCCCGAATGTCATCCCTATATGGTGAAGAGTGGGGACAAGTGAGAAACGGTGTCCATAGAATTTCACTAATGGTCCAACTAAAAATCCCTTTCCTTTTTGCACTTGAATCTATAAAAATACATTAGAAGAGATCATACCATTATAAATTGAAAAATACAATTTATCTTTGAGGAATGTCATCCCTAGATGGTGAAGATTTTGGAACATGATAAATAGTGCATATATAGAGTTTCCCCAATGATCCGAAGGTTCTATAAATGGGCCACCTAAAGAACTACTTTTCATGCTTGTACTTGAATATGCAATAATACGATGAAAACAATCATAAGCTTGCTATAAGTTGAAAAAATGCAATCAACAACAAAATTAGAAAATAGAGTTAAAATCCCTTCTTTCTAAATAAAAAAAAGTAATTTCCACGATAAAATTATACCAAATCTAGGAGAATAAAGAAAGGAGGTTCAAATAATCTCCTAAGAGGATATTGTTAGTGCAAAATCATAGCACCCCCAAATGAGTCGTCAAATCTACTTTTCTAAGGCAGATTCATTTGGTGTGATTCACATAACATTGAGTTTTCCCCAAAATGTGGGACTTTGCAAATGGGAAAAACTCTCCAGATTAAAGGCTGGTTCCTATTCCTCTGTTTAGGTGCATGCGTGAAAACTTGCAAAGGATCTATTCCTAAACCTAATCTAAGTTTTACCAAGGAGACAGGGATAAAAGGAATACAAGAAATCAAAACTAAGCTACAAGGTGATGCACCGAAGGAATGATGAACATTTGTTTTGTTGATAGACACAAACCAAAAAAATGCATATAATAACCAAGCACAGATAACCAGATCTATAATGAAAGACCAGATGAAAGAAAAAGAGACAAGAAAGGATCTAAAATTGATCACAAACATGTTTTATTGCTCTATAGATTGATACAATGCATTACAAATGGCCGAAGGAAGGCAGAAACGTATTGCAATTTAAATGGAAGGTCTGAAACTCCACGAGTTCCTTTTCTAGAAGAAAAGGGGATCCTGCAAAATAGAAGAATGTCCAACCCTTTACAATGAGTCCCGCCATTTGTATTTATAGATTCAATCAGAGAGAAGAAAGAGAGAGAAGTGGGAAAAATAGGTCGAAGCTCAACTACTGCTATTAATGCCTCCTACAAAATCTACCCCCAAATCTTGCCTTGATTGTGTTGATCATTGGTTCGGCGCCTCGAAGGAGGAGGAAAGAACAGATTAGATCAAATCTGATCGGTTGTTGAGGTAGATAGATCCCGCATTAATGGCCTTGAAGATGTTTTCTCCCACCTAACCTCTCCAAACTTAAAGTTTCGGATATTAATGGCATAGGCGAGGTGAGATCTTTCTAATGGTGTCGATTTACAATATTTCGAGCCCGAGTTAAATGATATGCCCCTTCGAAGTTTGTATCGGTCCGTACAAAAAAAGAGCGGAAAACCAATTTGAAAAATGGGCCCCCTCTTTATTATGGGACACATGGTTGGCTAGCGCATGTCTAAGGAGGCCTCTGTATTTTGCTTTTGGAAAAGCACGGGGCTGACACGTGGTTTCCTCTGCCAGCCTGCTCAATTTCTATGTTTCTCGGCTAAGTCCTTTTCTCGGCGGGGTCATATTTCTTGACCGGGGGATCTGGAGCTTGTCTGAAACCCTCTCTTTATTCAACCCTTGAGTTAGTGCCATTTGGACACTTGGCACTCTCTGCTAGCTTGCCACCATACATTGACTATTCAACCCGACTTTGTCCCCTTTTTGAGACTGGACGCGTGGAGGCTCTGCGCTCGTTAAAACTCCCGATCAATATTTTCCCTTGAAGGAGCGTCGGGTTGACACTTGGAAGCCTCCATAGGTCTTTGGAATTTTCAACAACCTCCCTCTTTACCTTTTCGGACCTTGGGCTACGTGGTGAACCCAGTGCTTGCTCAAGCCTCCACTTTTGGATCTACCCTGGAGATGCACCACTTGGACACGTGGTAGTCCCCACTAGTACTTCTATACTTAGCCTTTTTGAGGCCCACCCTGCCCACCTTTTGACCTTCGTTGACCATTTGCTACGTGGAGGGTTGGCGTGAGTTTGGGTTTCCACCTTAGGCTCCCATTTTGGATTTTCACTAAGCCAACATCTGGCACCTTCCTACCTAGTCGAAGACTTTTCAATGATTGTGCAACTTTTTGGAGCTCCCATTTTGGATTCAACTTTGGAGAAGCATCATTTGGACACGTGGCTCTCTCCATTGCCTCCTCCATACTTAGCCAATTTTTGGACTCGTTCTGAACTATTTTGAGCCCGAAGGCTTCATATCTTCACCGTTTCTTCCTTTTATTGCTCTTGGCTTCTCTGACACCTTTGCTCCTCCTCCTTTGACCATGCTTTATTCTATTTCCCACCCACTGTGAGCCATTTTCTAAATTTCTCCCGCACAGGGTTGTTTGACCTTCGCAGGCCCCACCAATTCCATTATAGAGTCCCCTACAATCTATTTGGATGATTTAAACGTGTTTTCTCGGGTTCCTTCCCAGTGGGGTCATGGCTGATCCAATATTTTTCCCGGGGGTGAAATATGGATAACAATTTGGTGACTCACAAGGGTATCTACTTGCTAGATGAAAAGACCAATTGCCTTGTCATATCCATTGGGCATGGAGTCAAGATTGACGGTGATGCGATCACTTGATCCCACCTTTGATTCATGAGCCCGATTGTTTGCACTCTCAATCTTCATAAGAAACCTTGAAACGATGGTTTCTAAGAGTAAAAATTGTTTTGACCTGGGGCTTCATCATTTACGAATGGATTATGCAAGAGCAACAAAACAAAGCACCACAACTATATATAAAATATGAAATCATACATGCTCCAAGTAGAACATGCAAAGTGTGCAAAGAACTTAGGATAAAAGTAACCTAAACTACAACAATACAATGTGCACAAGCACTTAGAGGAAAGAGAAACTAAACTAGTATTTATAAGGTGAGAACTTTCCTTTTAGTAGCAGTGTTTAAGATAGATTTCATTCACTGGAATCTGCAACTCTTCACCCTCCAATGTAGACAATTAGAAAGCATTGTTACTTTTACATTTTGTGACCATGTAAGGGCCACTCTAAATGGCATCAAACTTGGAATGCCTTCCTGGTTTTTCCCGATCTGCATCCCATTTCAAAACTAGGTCTCCTTCCTGGAAGGTCCTTGTTCTTGCCTTCTTGTCGAAGCATCTCTTGATTGAGGCCTGATCCTTCTCTATTGTTTGAAGTGCATGTTCTCTAGTTTCTTCCAACTCCATTAGCTCTGCATACCTGGCCTCCATTGGTTCAAACTCATACATCTCTAGCTACTTCATCATGGAACTCTTGTAACACTCTCAATCTAATATATCCCAATGCATCTTAACAGGATGCCATTGATATCCCTTTTGAACAAGACGCCATCAATAAGCACGTACGGGATGGCTGTAGTCTGAAATGTCTCCTTTTTTTTTACTCATTTCTAGAGGACACGGGCCTGTTTGAAGGAAGTGCACCATGTTCTGAGTCCAACAAGGAGTGGGTACATCATCATTTTCTTCCTCTTGACTATTATGCGGGATAAAAATAGCTTCATTTTCAAGTGTTTTCTTCATCTTGTCGACTCGAGGCTAGTTGTTCACATAATCCCTTCCCACATACCAGCTTAGTGACCTTTATCTCAATGTCATATTCCATGACATGAGTGATCCATCCTACACGTTTTCATTCGGATCCTTCTTTGAGAAGGAAGTCTTTAACTCTGCATGGGAGACTAACAGTTGGATTTTATTATTTGAAACCGATGTTTAAAATTATTTGAAACCGATGTTTAAAATTATTTAAACCTCGATCACTTTGCCGAGGACTTGATTTTTGATGAAGTATTATCTCACTTCATAATCTTCCGGACCGGTGAAGAAAGTAATTGGCTGCTATGTATCCTCTTTGTTACTCATTTGTACTAGGATTGCATAAATTGTGTTCTGCCTCCAAAGGCATATAGTATGAAGTCTCTTAGAAAACTCTGGATTCATGAGAGTTGGGGCTTGTGATATAGCTTCTTTGATGGCCTCAAAACTTGCTTTTCCTTCATTGTCCACTTAAACACCAAAATCTTCTTCAACATCAATGTTATTGGCTTGACAAGGGCAGCAAAGTTTGGTACAAACCTGCAGACAAAATTGTTTTTTCCTAAGAAGATTTGAAGAGCCTTCTTATGGCTTGGAAATGGAAATGCTCTTATTGCTTCAACTCTCTCTGGGTCAATTGCCAAAAATTCCTTTGATAAAATATGGCCTAGAAGCCTTCCCTCATGGGCCAAGAATATGCATTTTTAGGGTCCAATGATACCCCAAATCTTCTACACCTTTGAAACACTGCCTTAGGTGAAAAAGGTGGTCTGCATTGCATTTCTGGAGAACACGGTGATGTCATCCAGATAGATCGGTATGATTTTGTTGATCAACACTTTTTAATTCCATATCCATTTCCCTTTGGAAATTGGCTCTAGCATTAGACAATCCAAATGGCATTTTTCTATAGGCATAAGTGCCCCATTTGGTGGTGAAAGCTATTTTGAATTGATCATCTTCTTTCACCATGATCTGGTTGTACCCTAAGTAGCCATCTAGGAGAGAGAATCTCTCTTATCCAAACACCACTTGTAAGATTTGCTCCATTGAGGGAAGTGGGTAGTGGTCTTTGAGGGATGCTCTGTTCAAGTCACAAAAGTCAACACATAACCTAATCTCTCCATTCTTCTTCTTGACTGGGACCAAGTTTGCAACCCAGCTTGAGTGTTTGATTGGAAATATGATACTTTCCTCTATCATCTTGTTCAGCTCTTTCTTCATCAAAGGCTTAATGTATTGATTGATTTGGTCTCTACTTTTTCTGATGGGCTTAGCAGCTGGATCTAGTTCAATTGTGTGTTGTTCTA
This sequence comes from Taxus wallichiana var. yunnanensis, assembly GCA_018340775.1. Taxonomy (NCBI): domain Eukaryota; kingdom Viridiplantae; phylum Streptophyta; class Pinopsida; order Cupressales; family Taxaceae; genus Taxus; species Taxus wallichiana. The sequence continues at coordinate 5,423,504 of CM031233.1, forward strand.
ACTTCGGATTGAACCCTCTTAGGTCTTCATAGCTCCAAGAAAATACATCTAGAAACTCTTGGCAAAGTTGCATGAATTCATACCTTTTTTTCTCAGTGGCCACTTTGCCAATTTGAAGTGCTTTGCCTTCTCTAACTAGAATTGAATCTAAATCTTCTCCTTTGATCTGTATATTAGCCTTCTCTTTTCAAAACTGATCATTAGGATTGAAGATAGACTCCAATGTCACTAATCCTTTGGGAAGCTTGTTTGTATGCAGCTGCACTACTTGATCTCCATAGTGCTGCTCTAGTTTTCTTTGATTCCTAGCTAAGAACTCACTTCCTCTTACAAGAAATTGATGATCTTCGATCATGTTCGAACACCTGCCAAAATGTGTTGTTATCTAGAACTGATAGCCTCAAAATCACATGGATATGTGGTTGTCCTTTGTCCCTCTTGATGTTGTCAACCACATCAAATGTTTCTCCAATTGCTGTAAGCCTATCAATAGCTTCGTTCTCCTTCCTAGGTATGGACACAATGTTGAAGGCTTCAAAATCCTTAATGAGATCTCATACCATAGTCTTGTAGCTTTTGAGTATGTCATTCTTGATAGCATTTTTCCTTTGACTTGATTGGCAACCAGTTCACTATCACCAAACACCCGGGTTCTCGATTCCTCATCTTCTAGCCCAATGCAATCCATGAACCAAAGCCTCATATTCTCGTAGTGTTATTTGAATAGGAAAACTAAAATCTAAAGGCTGAATAATATTTCATACCTTGGGGGACACGATCATAGCCCCTCCTCTGGCTCCTTGTTTACTCCTCGAGCCATCAAAGAACAATTTCCATACTTCATTGTCATCCAAGATATTCTGGCTTAATGATTTCAGGAAGAGGATGATTCTCCTCATGTAGGTAGTAGACTTCTAGCTCAAATTCTTCCATCTCCTTATAGGGATCAAAACCATGTCTTTTGACCACCCATTCATCGAGAGTCAGGTCTAGGATATACCCCACCTTGGTATCTACTTCACAAGTGTTTAAGAGGTTCTCTGATCAAAATTTGAACAATTTGCATTTATTGGGCTAGGCACATAGGACCCAATGTGATAATCCGTTATGGGCTCGAGATCTGATTGTGGCCTTTGCTCCATACCTTGTTCTAAAGAGCATATGCGACTAGTCAATGAGACAAGTAGCCTCCATTTTGGCGGTGAAGTCCCTGGACAAACACAACAAAAATGTGGTGGCAATTATATGACACACATTCTACAATCTGATCACATTGGAGCGAGGCATGCAGAGTGAGGCTCGAGATCCTTGATGACTCATTATATTACTCCTCTAGAGATGACTTCATCTTTGGAGACCTAGTTGATCAACTATTCATTTTGGCATTACGAACTACTTGGCCCCGAATCGATCATGCAATTGTGCACCAATTTATGTCTAATGATTAATGAAACATAAAATGGAGGAGGCTTCATATTCTTACCTTGTTGTTCTCCATGGTTTCTCTCAGGTTGAGCCATATTGGTAAGCACTTTCTCTTGTTGGCTAGGGGGTTGATTTGAGCTTGACCAATTTTGCATGGTAGTCTACAATAGATCCCTCTACCCTGGAATGGCCAATGAATCCCATAGTGAAATGTTCACACTTGTCCTCTTCATTTGCTCAATGATATTAAATGAGCTATCCTTCTACTGCCCCTTCCCTGGCACATTTTTCTCTTGCACATGGGCTGTTACAACCGGTGCTTGAGTAGATTTGGAAGGTGGCTTGGATTGGATTTGCATATTGGGAGTTGTATTTTGAATACCAATACCTTCTGGAGCAATGGAGGATTGAGGATCACATGAGTTTGGTGAATGTCCTTCTCCAATATTTCTCTTCTTGGATCATGTATTGGCAGCTATACTTTGAGAAGGAGTATGATTCATTCCACAAAAGTATTCACTTTCCATTGACAAGCATAGTTTCACTTGGAGGTCCCTCTTGCTGAGCTCCTTACTGCTGATTTTCTTCTTGGCTATGTTCTTGTGACACACCAATGGTTTGCACCATCGAGTCGATTTAGTGCACCATTGAAACACATCGATTGATTATGTGTTATTTCGCATGGGAAACACCAATCATATTCGTGTACCATGTTATTCTATCTTTGGAACTAATGCTCTTGATGTTGAAGCTATGTTTGGATCATATGACCAAAGCTCTAGTAGCTTGAGGTTTTCCTTGGTGTTGAATTTGAGTTACAACCTAGGCTTGTGGTTTATTTTGCTAATCTTGGGGTCTAGCTTGATCACGAGCTTGAAGTTGATATGGCCTAGAGCTCGAGCATGCTTTCTTTTGATGGTCACTAACTCATTCCACAGGTTTTGAATTTGTTTCATAATTTCCTGAACCTCCTTTGAGGTGGTATATGATGAGGTGGAGGCTTCATCTGAACTTTGACTCTTGGGAGTAGGTATAAGAGGTATTGTGGGTGTTTGCATTGGGTGGTACTTGGGTTTCCCGATTCGGGATATAGAGGCATGGATGGCCTAGGATCAAGTTTGCCAGCCTGAATTAAATGATTCTTAGCTCCTATGGAAAGGCTATAAGCTGCAAGTAAGGTTGTGCCCCCATTGAATGAATCATTAAAGAAATGTCAAAATTTAAAGCTCTAAGAAAGTATAAGAAGGCACCTTCATTAGTGGGCTTTATTGCTACTGGAATCCTATCCCAGGTCCGTTGAAATCTGAGGTTGAAATCCATCAACTGCTCATTCGAAGCTCTCTTGATTGTTGTCAGTTGCTCCAACAAGGATAAGTTATCTCCTTTTTCTCCAAACTGGTCATGAAGAGCTATGCACAGATGGTCCCAAGATTGAATAGAGCCTACTTCTAGGCTCCTGAACCATTGTGAAGCCTTACCCTTGAGTGAAGAGGCTAGCAACTTGACTGAAATGTCCATCTCAATGATCTCATGGATTGTACAAAATTTGCAATATCTTGAACGTGGTCACTAGGAGAATTATGGTTTTCCCCAATGAAATATGGGATGTTCTTTAATGCTGCTATCGGGACTAGATTTTTGCATTCGAGCGAGTGGCCTATTACCGGTGAAATTGAAATAAGGATTTGGTTGTGCTATCCTAATCGACCTAAGCACCCTTCTCGATTGAAAGAACACTGACCCTCTTTGGGGAGGAGGTGTCAATAAGGCTCTATTTGGTGGAGATAGAGACCTCTGGGCTCTTCTTCCTCTTCTCCTTCTATCTAGAGAAAAGTATAGGTGTACAAATCATCCTTCTTCTCTTGTTCTTGACCTTGTTTGTATCCTTCTCATGAACTTGGGAAACTTGGACTGCTGAAACTAGTGGATTCTATCCCTTTTGAAGTCGTCAGATGTGTAATTCTTAAAAGCTAGAATCACATCAAGTGCACATCAATCTTACTATAATAAAGATGGAGACTTGTCCCACCAAGCGTGCCAAAACTGTTAGTGCAAAATTGCAGCACCCCCAAATGAGTCGTCAGATCTACTTTTCTAAGGAAAATTCATTTAGTGTGATTCTCATAACATTGAGTTTTCCCCCAAAATGTGGGACTTTACAAATGGGAAAAATCTCCAGATTAAAGGTTGGTTCCTATTCCTTTGTTTAGGTGCATGCGTGAAAACTTGCAAAGGACCTATTCCTAAACCTAATCTAAGTTTTACCAAGGAGACAGGGATAAAAGGAATACAAGAAATCAAAACTAAGCTACAAGGTGATGCATTTGAAGGAATGATGAACATTTTTTTTGCTTTGATAGACACAAACCAACAAAATACATATAATAACCAAGCACGAGATAACTGGATCTATAATGAAAGACCAAATGAAAGAAAAAGAGACAAGAAAGGATCTAAAATTGATCACGAATGTGTTTTATTGCTCTATAGATTGATACAATGCATTACATTCTGAATGGCCGGAGGTAGAAACATATTTTAATTTAAATGGAAGGTCCGAAACTCCACGAGTTCCTTTACAGAAGAAAGGGGAGACTGTGAAACAAAAGAATTTCCAACCCTTTACAATGAGTCTCGACCTGTATTTATAGATTCAATCGAGAGAGAGAGAAGAGAGAGAAGCGGGAAAAAAGTAGGTTGAAGCTCAACTACTGCTATTAATGCCTCCTACAAAATCTGCCCCCAAATCTACCTTGATTATGTCGATCACTTCTTGGCGCTTAAAGGAGGAGGAAACAACAAATTAGATCAAATCTGATCGATTGCTGAGGTAGATAAATCCCACATTAATGGACATGAAGACATTTTCTCCCACCTAACCTCCCAAACTTAAAGTTTCGATATTCATGGTGTAGGTGAGGCCGAGATCTTTCCAACGGTGTCGATTTGATAATTTGAGGGTGAGTCGAAAGATATGCCCCTTCGAAGTTTGTATCGGGTCCATACAAAAGAGCGGTAAAGGGGGCGTGGTTGGCTAGTGCATGTCCGAGGGCGGCCTCTATATTTTTATTTTGGAAAAGCGTGGGGATGACATGTGGTTTCCTCCAGTCGACTTGCTTAATTTCTATGTTTCTCGACTAAGTTCTTTTCTCGCGGGGTCATATTTCTTGGCCAAGGGGACATGCGGTGGTCTAACACTCATCTGGAAACCCTCTCTTTATTCGACCTTGAGTTAGCGCCATTTGGACACTTGGCACTCTCTGCCACCGCCACCATACATTGACGATTCAACCCGACTCTGTCCCCTTTTTGAGGTTGGACGCATGGAGGCTCTGTGCTCGCTGAAACTCCCAATCAAGATTTTCCCTTGAAGGAGTGTTGGGTTGACACTTGGAAGCCTCCACAGGTATTTGGACTTTTAACGACCTCCCTCTTTACATTTTTAGACCTTGGGCTACGTGACGAATTGGCACTTGCTCGAGCCTTCACTTTTGGATCTACCCTTGGAGATGCGTCGCTTGGGCACATGGAATTCACCACCAGTACTTCTATACTTAGCCTTTTTTTAGGCCCACCCTATCCACCTTTTGAACCCTATTGACCATTTCTTACATGGAGGGTGGCGTGAGTTTGGGTTTCCGCCTTGGGCTCCGTTTTGGATTTACGTTCAGCCGACACTAGCACCTTCCCCGCCTAGTTAAAGACTTTTCAACGGCCGTGCAAATTTTTGGGGCTCCTATTTTGGATTCAACTTTGGAGAATCACAGTTTGGACACGTGGCTCTCTCCGCTGCCTCCTCCATACTTAGCCAATATTTGGACTCGTTCCAAACTGTTTTGAGCCCTAAGGCTTCATATCTTCACCGTTTCTTCCTTTTTTTGCTCATGGCTTCTCTGTGACACTGCTCCTCCTCCTCTGACCCTGTTATTCTATTTCCAAGCCCACCTGTGACCCGTAGAATGGATTTAAGTCTCAGATTCACTCGATAGAGCCGTTTTTCTAAATTTCTCCTACACATGGTTTTTTGACCTTCACAAGCCCCGCCACTTCCTTTATAGAGTCCCCTGCTGATCTTTTTGTAGGATTTAAACATGTTTTCTCCGGTTCCTTCCAACGGGTCGTGGCTGATCCAATATTTTTCTCGGGGTGAAATATGGATAACATATTACCAATGAAGGGATCTCTCCTTGAAAGATTGAAAATTTTGTAAATCCAATTACAACTAGCTAAACCTTTTGAAAAAACCAATATAAATGCATAAGGGTTTCCAAATGTCCAAAAAAAGAGACACCTTATTCATAATGAAGTAACCTAGTGGGAGACCTTAGTAGAGAAAACACTATTCAAAATGTGATTACGTCATGTGAGTTGTTAATAGGAGGATCCACTCACAAGAAAAGCTTTGTAGTGCTTTTGACTAGAAACTAAAAACAAATGGAAACGAAGTATTTCTAGTGGAGTTCACAATCTCATCTACATAGTTAAAAACTCTTTTTGGAAAAGAAGTATTTATAAATGAAGATCACGATCTCTTCTACAAAGTTAAAAACTCTTTCTTAAAAACAAAGTATTTCTAAGTGCATATAGTGATCTCATCTACATAATTAAAAACCCTTTCTTGGCTCTCCGGAGATTTGGCCAAGTGTGCTAAACAAAATATTCATCAATCTAATTTACATAGTTAAAAACCCTTTCTTAGCCACGGAGAGATTTGACCGTGTGTACTAAGAAAAAAATTCAACACAAGATGAACTATTGGGGTCATAAACACCATTTTTTTCACATTTACGTCCATGAGCTTCTATCTCACCAACTTGTATGTCTCATGTGGAGGTGGCCAATTGTTTCTGACCATACATAGATCAACATGCTCCTATAATTTAATCCACCAATCAATGAAAAAACCACCTTTTAAGTGGAGTTATTACAGGATAGACGCCTTGATACTTTTAACACGAGCTAATAGTGGACATGAGTCTTGATGGCACAATACCCAATTGTAGTCATTGTACAACCTAATAGTTGGCATAGTAATATCTAGTGATTATTTAATTTTGTCATCATAATTGTGTAGAGTTGTCAATCACATCATGACATGTAAGTCTTACACTTATTAAACACCCAATGTTCAACCACTATCACCCATATATAAGTATCGATTTCCTCTATGGTTGTAGTGTAACTCAAATTTATTATTTTAAATCAATTCAAAATATGGATTTACCTCCTATTAAACACTCCAAAAAAATGATAACCTAAGAAAAACGTGAGCTACATGTTGGCACAAAATTCACAATCCTACTTGACATACAATTGATTTTGTGGATCCCTTAGCTTAGGGTGCACGAGATATTAACCCCTCTCCCTAAATGTATAAAAAATGATGACTCGAAAAGAGCAGTTTTAAATATTTAAGAAAACCCTTAAGATGTGATTGATCATGTCACATCTATGATTAACATAAGGAGACTGTCATTTTCATATAAATAAATATAGTAATTCTTCTACACATGACTCATGGTTACAAGGGTAAACTATATGCCCAAATAATGTTAGATGTAGTTGTGAGTGGAAAACTTACCTCTTGACTTCTTACAAACAAAGAATGTCAATATTTGGAAATATATTCCAAAAATATTGTATTATGTGTTTTGTGAGAAGGGTTTGCGAGACCGCGCATATTACATGAAAAGCAATAAATAGAGCACATATATGATGTCCCATATTATAATAGAATAGTCTATCAAGGGATTCATAGGATTTCTACAAAACCAATGGCAATTAGTTTGAAAAAGACTAGAAAATTTAAATGGTTGTGAAAACTCAAGAACAATTTATCTCTCTCCTTAGATTGTGATGATGACTATGAAAATGTCGTAAGGAATAATTTCATAGAGAAATAGGTGGAATGTTTGAATGCAAATGTTAAGAGTTATCATGAGTAGATTTGAGGTATCATAAAAGCACAAAAAAGTAGAAGTGGCCAAAGGTGTGTTGGAAAAATTAAGTTTTTGACATCTTTTGGTGTGTTCATTGAAGCTTATGTCATATTCTACTTAGGAAATGTGACTCGCCATTGATTTGGTAGTTTCATGCGGAATTGCAGAGAGCTAGGGTTCATCTTGGCATTCTTGGAGGTGGATGGAACCAAAAGTGGGTTAGCGGAAAATATTTTGCCATAGTTTATTTTGAAACCACCTATGGTGGTCTAGAATTCATTACTAGTAGGTGAGATATGCTCAATAAGTTTCTTTGAAATAATATTGTTGCAAAATAGTTAGGGAAGCACACTCCATGATTAGAAGTATAACAAAAAAACAATAAAAACAAGTATTACATGGACTAATGTATAATACCCTATGTTTGAACTAAGTATCACCGACGTGAGTGTAAATAACTCTTTATGCTCTCTAGATATGTCTAGCTCGGACAAACACACTTATGAGGTCGATTGATTAAAATTTCTAGGTTTCCTTGAAAATAACATTGTCAAATGTGGAGGAAATTAGGTCAAGAAGGTACTAATCTAGCATATGAAGACTGTAGAATTTTACATTAATTAAGACCTTAGGGTTGTGCATTAAGAAATAACAAAGTTCAACATCTATGGGAGAGAACAACAAAGAATATTCACATAGACCAAAGGGACTTTTACAAAATAGCCAAGGCAAAGGATGGGTTAACAAAAAGGAAAATAAAAAATCCTTTGGTCAAATTCTAGACGTGTCTAGCTTTATGACATGTTGGGTTTATGAAGATGGCACTCGTGTTACGAACATACATTAAGAGGGGATTTTCATAATAAAATACCTGTAAAGTAAATTTGTTCAACCTAATGACATGCATCACTAAACTCAAGAAAATAGAAAACAATATCAAGAAAAAGGGTATTACTTCAATGAATACCTTCGCACAAACTTGCATCCAGATTGTTTCCCTGAAGACATCATTCTAAATAACTTCATAATCCATCATAATTGAAACAACAAAACTTATCTTGTGAGAAGTCATCTAAATAAGCTTCTCTCAATTGATATTTCTTAAAAGAAACAATAAATGCTCAAATGCAAATCATGCCAATTTTTTAAAAATATAATTTACAAACATTGAGTTAAACAATAAACAATAACAATGTCTCATAAATCTATCATTTTCACCACTTTCCTCTTTCAACATATGTATTCTATATTTAAAAAAGTATTTTATATTTCAATGTATTGTAAAGAATTCTATTCTCATTTTCTTAAGGGTCTTTATGTGATCAAAGTTGCAAAAGCGTTTAACTTTCACCGGTTTTTTTCTTGTCATTGGTTATACGTGGTTGTTATAACTCATTTTTCAAGCATGTTATTGTCTTTAGATGTCCTTACAATCTTATAATGTTTTCTTACAATTTGTTTTAAATAATTCGGAAGAATTGACAAGTACACATCAATTTGGAGGTTTGTAGAACGAGACTCTAACACAAAGTGGTCACCACCGATAAATTTTGGAGGACCTTCCAAATGCCCCACTCCACCCACTTAGAACACCATCCAAATGCTCCACTCCACACAAAGGTGTCAATAAACCAAAAATAAAACCCACCATATAACCCACAAACACCGATTGGGACCAAGTAAACCCGACCCCTATTATGTTGCTTAAACATCTATTCTGTTTAATTACATCGAAGGCATCCCCCATGGAAAGGCCCTTGTGGACGTTTCTCGATTGTGTCAAATTTGACGGCCGTTTAGATGTTTTTCAATTCAATTAATTTTGTGATCATTTGGACGTTTTCATTTTTGGGGCTATTTTTAAGAGTATACTTTTTCATTTTTTGCTGGGTTTAACACCATTAGACTTAGGAGCCCCTCTCTGTGTTTGTGTACACCTATGCAATGGGCACCATTCCTGATAAGGACATTCTCAACATCATCAAGGACACCTTCGATTTCAAGCCCGGCATGATTGCCATCAATCTCGATTTGAAGAGGGGTGGAAATGGGAGGTTTCAGAAGACTGCTGCATACAGTCACTTTGGAAGGGAAAACCCTCAAGAAATTCTCCTAAAGCTTCTTCTTTCCCCCCTCTCAACTACAATAAACGCGTCTCAATTTCAATACTTAGTACCTAATATTGTATGTGTTTGGAGAATTGGAAGGAAGTATATTTGTTGATTTCCATGTCCAGCTCTCTTTCTTTTCCCCACAGAAAATTCTATCAATATAAAATTTCATTTCAAAAACTTTTAATTTCTTTTACTACCATAATCGTTTTCATGGTTCTTTAAAATATTGAAATTTTAAACTAATTTGTTGATATTAACAATTCAAATCAGAGATGCACTTAGATGGTTTTTTTATTTTGGAAAAAACCTCATGTGGTTGGGGTTGACTCTTGCGTTAGTAACAAATTAAAAATGAAAAAAACATGTAATTATTCAATTACTCAACATAGTGCTAACTATATTTAATTAATAAAAATTGTGAATAATATTCTCATATTTAATATTTGTATTCCTAGTGTGGTCTTTTATATATTATTTTTAGTTTTTAAGTTTTGCATGTTGAATGTTGGTTTGTTGTTTTTAGTTTTGCATGTTAAATATTTTTTAAATTTCCCATGCGCTCTAGCATACTAGGAACTTGCTTAGGAGCAAGCACTGGCAACATCAACTTTAGAATTTTGGCAACTTCATGTATGGCGGGTCGATCAAAGGGTCGTTTCTTGGTGCAAAGCAAGGCCAACTGGAAGATTTTTCTTACAACACCAAGATCCCAACAGGTTGCTTCAACTTCTGCATCAATAGTTTCCATGACTGTGTTGAATTGAAAGATTTTAATTACGTCCACGAGACCAACAGGTCTATGGGACCAAAGAGATGCACCAAACCATCTTAGAATATTATCACCAAATAAAAAGAAGTCTTGAGAATATTATCAATGCTTTTGGCGAAAAAAGTAGCAGAGCCAATGATCCCAAAACATATGGTTTGGAACAATGCTTCAAGAGTCCAGATTGTTTTTCCATGTTAAAAAAGTTAGATCCTTGATGATGATTATGATGCCTTGGTAGTTCTCACGTTTGATCTGACCTTTACCAATCTTTTTCAACAATTGTTTTCCAAGAAGGAGATGCACATTTTTTGGTGGGGCTTGACAGGACTTGGTAAAACTACCATTTTATACATGTTCAAGCTAGGGAAGCTCATCACCACCATCCCAACTATTGGTCATACTTCTTTACTCCAATGAATAGTGATTCAAGGGTACCATGTTTTTTGTAGCATGATTTAGGAAAGTTGCTTGTGTCGGTGAGAATTATTTCTTCTAAAATTCCTAACTATACTAATATAACACTCACAAAAGTTGGCTCTTTATCTGTGGAGGTTAGGTCCTTTTTTGTTGTCTTGTTTCATCTTTACAATCACAAAAGAGAGCCTCCTCCTCTATGTCCCCCTCTCTTTCACTCATACACACACACACACACACACACACACACACACACACACACACACACACTTGCAAATAGAATAAACTGTACTAATAAGCAGCTAAAGGTATTCAATTATGCAACTTTTGTATCAACAGTTTCAACCTTTGTTTGTGAGTGTAGATCTTCTCGTGTCATATTTGATTTGGGAGTGTGGAAAGTGGTATCAAATGTATTCATGTTTAGTGCCAAAAAAATTGGCCATAAAAGGCGACCACTCATGATATAAAAACTGCAAATATACGAAGTCTTCATGTATTTATGTTTAGTTCAAATAAAATAGTCCGCAAAATGTTGTCACTCATGATATAAGCTATGCAAATGTACACGTACGAATTTGTAACAAATTTGAAATGTAGAGATAGAACCTTTAAGTTTAATGCTTCATCTATATTCCTACACTTGCAAAATCAATCACACCCCTTATCAACATCAATTACAAAAGTAATAACTATCCCTCTAAACCAAATAACATATATCGTTCGACGTTCACATTACATTGTACACATGCGATTGCTAGTTTTACTAACTAATTATTTCTCTTTTTAGCCATGGATTTATTGACTTATTAGTTCATTCCTTTTTCAAGGATAAAATGACTCGAATCCAGCATATTTTCCCGCCCTATTTATTGGTCCATTTTTCCCTGATTACTACTGCTGGCTTCGGTGCGAAACTGCATGCAATATTCTGGCCGCTTAGCATGTTCTGTTTTGATTAAAAATGGATATCTGTGCATTTTTAGATGACTGAAGGTTTTTCTACCCTTATTTTTAGGAGTTTTCAATTGTAAGCCTAGCACGTTTAGAACCTTTGCTTCATCATTATCCATCTCAAGTTTCTCTAAATCCATTTCCTAGAAGACATGCATCTACGTGTTCTATTAGAATTGCTTTTAAAATATTATAATACGTTCCACAAAAACAGATAGAACAGTGGGTTTATAGTAAGCCATCTAGTCTATCATATCATTGGTTACCCACAAAATTTAAAACTTGATCTCTCTGCAGTAACTGACCAGCACTTTGCAATTTTATCTTATATCTTAAAATATTATAGAGTAAGTTAAGTGAACTTAACTGTGCAAAAACTTCATATAATGTTCAGTAGAGCCGTGTCTAAAAATCACATAGGCCCATGGTTTGGGCCAATCATAGAATTAATAAAAAAAACATTAATTTATTTTGAATTTGTGATTGGCCCAGAGTGTGAGCCCCACTAGGTTTGTCCGTGTTGTTTAAGCCCAAGTCATATATTTGCATCGTCATTTTTTTATTATCATGGATTTTTCCATTAATTTTGTAGTTAATCTCCACTGATGAGAAATGGGTTATGGGTCACTGGGTTTCATTGCTAGTCTCACCAATTTAAATATGGGTCGTTGGGATTCATTATTATTCTGCAAAAATAGAATATAATACCAGCTTTTCCCAATATGCTTTCCGTGGAAATAAATAGTACTAACTATTGTTCTTTTGTTACAGGGGATTTCGCCTTGAAGAAAATGAGCAAAGGAAGCTGCAGCAAGCATGGAATGTCACTGTCTTCTCCAATCTTACAAAATGGAGAATTTGAAAATGGAGACATTCAGTTGAAAAGTAACACTGATGATAAGATATCCAATCTGCAGAGGGTTGACAAACTTCTCAGTGACGAAGTTAAGACCTTAAGAAAAGAGACTAAGAATTTAATGGAATCGGTGAGAACAATGAAGGAAGATACCATATTGAAAGAAGAATACTGCAGTGATATTAAATTTTGGAAAGATCAACTGAATGAGTATAATGCTTCAATCATTTCCACGGAAGAAAACAGGAAGGAGTTAAGAGATCTCTCAGCATGCAATGCGGAGAGGATGGAAGCTTTTCTTGCGGAAAATAGAAGATTGAGAAAGGATATTGATAACCTTAAAAAACAAGTAAATGAGGGCAGCAAACAGTACACAGGTTTTACTCAACAGTATATAGTCATGAAAAGTTCTTTTCAGCAACAATTTGAAATGTCACAAAAGGAGATGAACGTCACGAAGTCTTTATTTGAAATGCAGATGGGAAAGATTAATGAACTAACTTTGGAAAATTCCAGAGTTTGGAATAAACTTGAGTACGTGAGCAGAAGTTTTGAAAAATGCAAGGAGAACATACCAAGATTGTGCAAGAAAAGGAAGCTATTAGGAAGGACTTTGCATCACTGTACTCAGAGTATAGCCAGCTAGAAGAAAAGGAAGTGAAATTGATGAGTGTGAATGAAAAACTAAGAAAAGAAAACGACTCCTTGCACGGAGAGAAACTCTCTTTTACTAAAAGGAAGTGTACCTTTTAGGGTGTCTTGAAAATACAAATAAAGGATTGGAAGAGATGTCAGAAACAAAATTGAAAAGCACTAAGAACGGCAGCTTGGATTTAAAAGATAAGGTATTGGAGTTATGGAGTAAATTTCGAAGAGTGTTTGGAATGTGCTCATCTTCAAGGATCAATTCAAAGAAACTTTGGCAAAGATTGTCATTCTTAAAACATTAGATCTACTTGTGTTTAAAGAGGATTCACGGTGGTTTGTTTGGGCTCAGTTAATATTTTTGGTGGTGTATGTTATATGATTTATCTGTAGTGTATTTTGAGTGATAAGAGCTTTGTTTCTGTCGCTTAAACGTTATAGTGGGTCTCAGCTATGTGTTTAGAGCTTTATAATTAAATAATCATAAATTTCTTCTTCTGTTCTTTTTAATAGAGAAGTTTGATTGATACTAGGAAGTAATTAGCATTTTTTCCCGAAGATCAAGTGATTGATAATGTACATGCTTTTAGTTTGGGATGCATTCATAGATTAACTTGGATTATGTTTTATCCCTCTTTTTTCCTCATCTCCTAAGAGGATTTTTTATTCGAGTAACTTAAATTTAGGTTATATAGAAAAACTTATAATTTGGGATTTTTATTTCTTTTAATTTTATTTTTGAAAAGAGATCTTATATTACAAGATGACTTTCAACAAAAAAAGGGCGGTATGAGAGCGCGCCCCAAAACCACAAACAAGCTAGGCCAAGCCTAGGAAAACAAAAGACAAATTAGGCTGAGCCTAGGAGATAGTAGAAACTAGGCAAAGCCTAGAGGATCACAAAACATTAAGCTGCAGCAGCAAACATGCCCGAAGCGGGCGGATCATGATCATCCGGCCAACCCGAGCTGTAAGTCCTTGCCAACATCTAGGATATCCCAGCCAGTGGGATTTTCTTCTTCTGGTCCGCCTCTCCTCGAGTGGCAATGGCGAGGCCGAGGCGAGGAACTTGTCAAAGGATGATGGTGGTGGGGGTGGATTCCACCCATCAATAGTGCATTGTGCAGAGGGCCGCAGGAGAGCCCCACTCGGGATCGGCAAGTCGGTGACCCCTAGCTCGCTTGAGAGCCGGCGAAGGACTTCTTTGTTGGTGGGGGCGCGGTGAGCCCCGACCACGTTGGGTGAGCTGGCGAGTAAATTCTTTGGTGGAGAGGGCACATGGAGCATTGAGCCGGCTGAAAGCACACCATTGTGAGCAACGGCTATGTCGACTACCACCGCCAGCAAAGCGAGGAATGCCGAGTTGGAGAAGGTGGCACACGGGCAACATTACACGAGGCTTCCACCCAATGTCGCAACAGGGTCTAAAGGTGGTCCACCTCTAGCGTAACTTTGTTTGCTTGGACTTGTATCTGTAGTAGCACATTCGAGATCACCATAGATTTTTATAAACAGAAAAATGTTGATCAACTGTAGAATTAACAAAGAAAAAAACATTTTTTCCACTCAAAACATGCCAAATATGGGTGAACATAGGCAGAAGCTTGGGATTGTCTCCCAGAAGGATAAGCTACCAAGTAAAGCAATGCAATCTAAGCGGAAAGAAGAATGAATGAATCCAGTTCCTAGCAAGATGAGATTTTAGAAAAAACCAGAAAAGATGCAAAATAGTTTCCAAATGGCCGTAAAATGGGCATTTGGGCACTGGACCTCAATGTGAACAAGGCAAGCCCCGATAGGAGACCTTGGTGCAAAATACACTAGAGGAAGTGGGAAATCTTGGGCTCCACACAAATAGACCAAACAATGTCAAATTGTCTACTCCAAGAGGACGAAGTGGACTGAATTCCCCATCACGTGTTGAGTTTATCCACCATGGGCAGATGAGGTGAAAGCCAATGGTAGCCTTTGTTGGCTGAGTAGTTACGAAATGGAGTATCCACATACCATTTCCAATCCATCCACCAAGGGTGAGAAGAATGCACAACAATTTTGTGCAGCATGTGGTTAGGGACCGAGTTGATCACTTCATTATAACTAGCCTAGTCCTAGTTGGACAACCGAAAACGAGTTTTAATTTTAGGCCAAGAGAACCAGGATTGCGAGTGTTTGTAGAATAAATCTTGAATGGTGTGAATTCCATGTTTAAACAGTTTGAGTGAGGAAATTCCCAAAACTTCGCAAGACATTTATCTTGTGCCTGGAAAATCGATGACCACTAGATGGATTGATGATTACCAAAAAGCCTTTTATGAAAACTGTCACCTTTCCATTGAAGCCAGGGTTTGATGCATTCACATGCTTTCCAAATGCTCTTGAGCACGAAAGTGCCAACAACTTTGACCAGCATTGTGGTTATTAGCAGATTGATAAACCCCAATCCTTTCCGTGCATGATGGCCATAAGGTGAGCCTTCTTCAATGCCATGTCACAGGAGCACTTTCCAATCTTCTTGGTCAGTGATGCTTTGAGTAATCCATTTTGCGCATAATGCCCACCCTTGGCGCTGAATGTCAATAAGGCCAAGCCCCCAAAAATGTAGGGAAGGAAGCATATTTCCCAAGCCACACGAAGAAAACCTCTGCCATTAGAGGCATTAGCCCATAGAAAGGCTTTGAGTAGCTTTTCCACTTCTAAATAGAGGCTTTGGAAGGAACCCAACATGAAGAGTAATAAATATGGGTGGCCGCAAGAACTTTGGAGAAAATTTGGAATTTCCCAACCAATGATAAAGGTCTAGTAATCCAATATTCCAACTTTTTGGCCACTCTTTGAATAACATACTACCAGAGCTCGACCGAAGAAGCTTGAAAAGTAAAAGGAATACCAAGGAATTTGGGATTTGGCTTTATTAGAATTTTGTAAATATTACATTAAGTGTGTCACTCTATATTTGGAATGTTTATAAATGGCCATTAAGTTTTAAATAATAAATTTATAATACAAAGTGTAAGGCTGAACCAACCACACAGAGTATGCTACAAAATTTGAAACAAATTATTGATGGAAAATGTGTAATATATAATAGATAAACTATTTGAAATCTATTTAATTTGTAAATGTAAATTTTTATTTAACAAGATTAAATTGGTGCGTGATATAGTACTTATAATTTCTTAAATTATTTGTAATTTATTTCAAATAAAAATGCATGATTTACTTAGTATAGAACATGTCACTAATATAATATTTTTCTTAAAATATAAGATAATTAAAATTGGGCTCAACACCAATCATTGGAATTCACAATATCTATATCAAAATGAAATGTAGGAAGGACAAATTGAAAGCGGAAAACCTATTGGGTTTAAATTATCCAATTGATTTTCCAAAGGTACAAAATTAGAGAGATATCTTTTGGGGGTGTTCAATTAGAGGAAAGGTAGATTTGTTAGATATGTGACAACAAAGTTAAAATTTTGGGTCCCTTTGTGGCACGGTTTGTAGCTCACTTCCGGAGGGGGGTGTGCATGGAGGATTGCCCCCTACTCATGTTGCGAGAGGGTCCGGGGGTGGCGACTTGTTATGGAGCCCCCCTGATGGAGGTTTGGGGCGAGCCTCGAAGAAAAATTAAGGAGTCAATCCCTTGTTTCTAGAAAGACGAATTTAACCGAATTCTATTTTGAGAAAGGAAAATGCTAATGGTGTTTTTCCACTCTATTTTTAGGAGGAAGAATCCTAATTGTACTTCATATAAGGATTTCGTGTATATTTATTTTTGTGGAGATCCAGTTAGCTCATAACAAGTTCGTATGTAATTTGTTCATCTTGAGTTAATAAAAGTTTGATATCTTGCACCATTGATGTGGGAGCATAACTTGTGAAGGTTTAGTCACAAAATCATGCACTTACTATTACATTTATACCACCATGTTATTTTATATATGGAACTTGGTAATAAAATTATTCACTAATGACCTATCCCCTAGTTCTATCATCGCTTAGTCGGTCATTGTCGCGTCCATTTGTCTTTCACAAATGTCGCTTGTTTACATAGTTATGGTCGTCTCTCAGGGAGTATCTGGTGTCATTATTTAGTCATTTTTCAACTCTAGTCTTTCAATAGGGCTCATAGGGTAGTATTGGGGTGCCCATGGTCACCCCGGTCCTTAATTTTAGGCACCCTAGTCCCCGTAACACATGGGTTTAATTTACTTATTTGAGGTCGGTCTTTGTCATTTTACCTCTCATTCCCCTAGGTAGTAGTCGGCATGTCGAGTCATTAGTGTTGAAATTTAAACAAGATATCCCTATATAAATATAACATAATCACTATCTTATGGGTGGACTATCTACTATCAAGAGCTAGCTATCTACTAAGGAAAAGGAATGCATTTGGGCATCACCCAAACATAGGGGGAAAGGTTGTATTCATTCTATTCCATCCACCATTTGCATTTTTACATCTAGTTACTTCACCCTTCTCTGCGTCATTAGCATTAGGGCACCCTAGGCACACAATTGCACACACAAACACACATAACTACATTGGGTCTAGAATATAGTGCAACACTTAGTTGTAATTCCACCATTGTGGCAGATAAGGTCATCGACCCCTTCATATGCATCTTTTTTTTAGGGATTTGATGCTTTGTATGGGGTTTTGCAGGTAGATCTTCATATCAGATTTACGATGACATAAGCAAAGATATTGTGACAACTATGCAAAAAGATAACGATACTACGAAGACCTAAGAACACCGTTAAATTCAAATCCTAATATTTTCTTCAAACCAGAGTGCCCAGATTACATACCATTGTGGCGCTTAAGGTCAGGTCTAACCCCTTCATATGCATCTTCATTTTCTAGGGATTTGATGTTTTGTATGGGGTTTTGGATGTAGATCTTCATATCATATTTACAGTGACATAAGCGAAGATATTGTGAAAACTATGCGAAAATTTTCAAGATACTGCAAAGACCTAGCAACATTTTTAAATTCAAATCCTGATATTTTCTTGAGACTGAGCACCCAGATTACATACTAGGGCATGCACAGTGCCCCGAGTCCTCTCCCAGTGTGCCCAGTCAATCAAATCTTCAGTTGTTGCAATTTCCTGGGTAGTACCTTCACATTCTATCTTGTCTACACATTAGCCTATTCAAGTCCATCACACAACAAGGTAAGTCATTTTCAGGTTAGTACCTTATCTCCCTTATTTTCATTACTTCATTTTATTTAAATATCAATTAAAAAATTATTTAGAATTTATATTTTAGTTTATAGCATTTATTCCATTACTATTACTAGTTTAGATTAGCTATAGAATAACATTAATATTCTACATTTTAGTTAATCATTTTGGTGAACCCATATTTATTGAATATCTTGCCCTAGGATCAAATAAAACCCTAATGGCTAAAGATATCCCATCTTATTCGCCCATCATGTCTCATTTTAATGTTAACCCTATCTACGATGAGGTTTGCCATCGTTGAGCTCAAATCTCTATATAGTACTCCTAGTCATGTCACTACACCCGATCATATCAAACAACATCTTTTATATGGCCAACAATATGTTCCTACTCATTTTGAGGATTCTCCTATAGGTATTAGTATTTTTGAGGATCCAATAGCCTTTACTCATTATACACCATGCTATATGGCTACTTGTGATCCTCCTTCTAATCTTTCAAAGGAAACTTTAGATGATTCTCTTATTGATTACTTGCTTGGTATTGATAATCGCTCACATGTGCATATTGAGTCCTCTTCTACTCCGGCCACTAATATAGTTTTTTCACATGCTTCTATGCCTTCCAACATTTCTCGTCATGATACATCTCATACAAGTTTGCATGCTCCTTCACATTATGTTGATGATCTTATTGATACCATTCTTAGCAACATTCTCATTTCTAAGTCTTTATCTCGACACCGGTGAGGAGGATGATAGTCATGGTTCTCCTTCTTTCTATAGCACTGAGTGTGACTCCCCTACTCCATTAATGCCTTCTCCTAAGATCAGATCTACCAATGTGCATGAGTCACCACCATCTATCTCTTCTTCTTCTCATATTGTTACATCTCCTATTGTTATATCATTTGCATCTCCTAGTCCATCCTCTCCTATAGATGTGTCTCCATCAATCACCTCATCTATTAAGGATATTTATGATGATAGTCCTACCAAAGCTATGGATATTTCATCTATATCACCTACTATAGCTTCCTTAGCACCTTATCCTATTGTACCCTTAGCATCAGAATCTCCCTTGTCAACTCTGGATATTCCTATGATTACCCACAATGGAAAATTACAACCACTTAATACATTATTGCCATTTTCCACCATTCCTTCACAGGATATCATCTCTCTCATACATGTCATAGATCAGTTACAATCTCAGGTTCACTCCCTCACTTTAGAAAGTAGGGATTACTATGCTTCTATTGACAACAATTCATTACATGGTAACCATGTCCCTAAGAAAATTCATAACTCTGCATTTCCTCAAGATTTTATCATGCCTCCTTTCACATGTTTTAATGGTACTTGGTAACCCTCATGCTCATCTTCTACATTACCACATGCTTATGGCCTCACATTATAATGATAGATTGTTACTTAAGGCATTTTGATGTAGTCTTATTTATGAGGCATTACAATGGTACACTTATCTCCCCTTTGGGTCCATAAGTACTTTCTATGACATGGAGGATGCTTTCCTTCCACTATTTCATCATAAAAAATGGTCCTTAGAGTCACTTATGATTGCATACCTACTTTACATCAGAGATCCTCCGAACCTATCAAGGATTATATATTACGATTCAATGCTTGTATACATCAACTTATATTCCAACCTATTGATCTAGAGAAGCAATTCATTTTCTGTCATGGCCTAATTCCTCCACTCAAGAAAATATTACAATATGATACATGTGAGTCATTCATTCTTCTATGTTATAAAGTCATTATCTTCTATCATCACACATCATAGATCCTCCACACATCTCTATGGCTATTGCCTCATCTAGTTCTCTCACCAGTTGCCTTTGGTTGATCATCTAACACAATCTCCACCTTTTCCTCACAAGCAAAGCAAACAAGCTCAACCCACTCCACCACAAAAGCATACTCCTCCAGCTCTCCGCGACAAGCTACTCCTCCTACCACTCCACCTAGGTCACGTGAGCCTTTACATTTATCTCATCATGCTAGACTACATGATGTGTTGCATGTTCTACTTACTGAGTGATTAATTCACCTACCCTCTAACTAACATCATCCACAACACCAATTACATCGTTAGCATGACCAACCTTATTGTAATTATCATCACATAAACGGCCATAGGGATGATGATTGTCTTTCCCTTCATGATAGATTAAAAAAACTAGAGGATAAGGGCATCATCTCCTTTGGATATCTCCCATGTGAGCATTTTGTTTCTCCTCTACCTCCTTAGATATTTTCTACTACTGATGAAACATCTTCTACATATGGTACTCATGCTATGATACGTCCACCGCGGTCTATTATTCACACACATTCTCCACTACGTACATACATTGTTGCACCATCGCATCCATTCTATTGACTTCATCCATCTCATCCATCACATTCATGTTATCTTCTGCATCATGCTACTCATTCCCATTTTCTTCCACATCACTCTACTCTCACACATCCTACCGCAGCTCCATATGACATTCAGTTTGGTTTATATACTCATGTTCTTTTCACCGATTTACGTCACCTTGGTCTTTGGTAGGTGATTGCTATCACCTTACCACCCGTTGACGCACTTATGTTCTTACATTTCTTACACGAGTGTTGAGGGTTATTTTCTAAGAAATTCTCATGACACACTTTGTCGTTTCATCTAGCTCACTTAATCATTTCTCGATGACACACTCTTTCTTACGTGGCTCATTCTTGACTGCTTGACGGGGGTCTTAACTAATTGAGACCATTCATACACATTGGTTGGCGTCGCTAATCTTCCCCCTCCCCCCCATTTTAGTTTCATCATACTAACATTCCACGATCACATCCTATTATCATTTAACATAACACATTGCTTTCTTTGGCGATTATACATCACCATTTTTACATTTTATTCTACTATCATCATTACATTAACTATGCGCTACAAATAAACATTTTTCATCAATCATATTACATTTGTTATCTATTACCATTCACCATACACATTTCGTCTACCATTACCAACATTATAATGTAAATATACACTAATCAAACAATACACCACACATACAATAAACATCGAATCATACATCATCTAACACATTGTGACACTTATCTACAACAATGCAAAATTATCATATATCAAAAACATGTGTCCATACATATATATCAAATACAATCATCATAAAAAAACATGTCTCATCACTGGGGGGAAACTCCCCGACATCATATGTAATAGTACAAATCCAACCTCATCATCACTATCGCTCTCGGATACTGTGAGAGCCCTAAAACTCGATGCCTCTCCACTAACAAAACATCGTTGTTCCCAGCCTCGATATCTCTTGACCTTCCTCCATGCATAGAAGGTAATCTATGTAGAATGTTTGGAATATTGGTGTTGTACATCTACATATCATGCAAACACATCTTGTGCTAAGGGACCACCACCTACTACCTCTCGGGCTCATCAAGTCTCCTCATGTGCCTCCTCCATCTTGCCTAACAACACAATACATGTCTCCTTTCTTTATGGCCACCGGATCAAGTAAATGGGCATGCTCGCCCATGCTATATCATCCATGTGATCAAGTATATCTCCACCTAGCACATTGGTCGGTACATTTCATGTCAATGTGCATGGATGGATGTATCAACAATCAATGACCAATACGTATCACTTGAAAAAAAAATTACACATCACGTTAGACAACCATATATAACAATATAGGAATACAACAAGGTACAAAACTACACAAATACTTACACTTTGCTATAGATGCAACTACAAGGTCGGGGGCATGTGTTTCCCCCTCTCCACCTCCTCCTACATGTGGTAACCTCGCCAAACCGCAAAACAATGGGAACAAAAATACCCACCTATAAGTTGCCCACCATACATGATAATCCTCGGTGCTACCCACATCGTCTGAGTCTACAACATTTATTGTCACATCTACCTCATATGAGCCTCAGGCCTGGTACTAATTTCTCTACTCTAGGCCCCGCTCTACCTTCGGCCCTTTTATGTGATCTGATAGCTCTCAACCATATATATGGCTCTGGGGGACGTCATGAACCATGACAAACTATTGTGATACTCTCTCTACCTGAAAAATATCGGCCACACCTAGAAATCGATCCTCAAACCACATCATCCTCCAAATACACCGCAACTCTACTACATCCTCGGGCCATCCTCCATAGTCATGATATGGCCTCCATGTCACTACCTTGGGCCCCATCCTATCTATTAGTGCCCTATAGGTATCTGTTTCCATCTTCCTACCACAAATATCAATCCACCTCCATGCATAGATCTCTAGCCTATCCCACTCTTCTCATGGACCCCTCACTAGTATCAACACACTGACTATGTGCTCATATTTGCATACATGCAATAGTGTGGTGGCTCTTATCCCTCCACCATGCTCCTCATGCATAAATCGGTATAGGTCCCTGTATAGGTGGGCCAACACACACCGTGCCCACACATATCTATTACCCTCCTCTATCCACTGGCATATGTCATGCATCTTATACAAGATGCCTACACCTCCTCCCTCTACGACTATACATGAAGCAATCACAACTACTATGAACTTCCACAAGCGCGGAACCCCAAACCACAATATAGCATCCAAATTGATATGGGCCTCAAGCAGTACTTGAGTCCCCACAAAATACCGTCTCGCACTCACATCTACTCTCTCCATATCCTCTACTGGCATAACCTGTAATCTTTCCCCAACCACTGGAAATCGCAGTATGTGATATACATCCTCCAACGTAACAATCATCTCTCCTATAGGCAACCAAAATGTGCACGTATATCGCCATACCATTTCTTGCATAGGGAAGTCAACATAGGCATATTATGGGGCACATCCCCCATTCGCGCTATGTTTCCACAACAAACCGGCATAGTCCATCACATCCCAATCATCATCTGACAAGCCTAATCCAAGCAATGTACTCATATGACGCCTAATGCGGAACTCCCTCAAGTGGATATCCCTCTGCACACCACAAAACAACAATGAAACACAATGCTTAGAACATATTCCAAGATCAAAGACACTCGCTTATTACACTAGAAACTTTTTTTTTACCATTATACACTAAATGCACACATTCTAGATTATGGCGCCTAGATGCAGGACTAGGGTGCCCAGAGCAGACACCAATGCCCGTGATCTCGAGTGCTCCTATCCTAGGGGTCACTAGCACCCATATTGCTATTGTTAGGTCTAAAACAACGAGAAAATTAAAATTATCATATTTTTAAAAATTCAATGCAAACAACTACTATACCATACATTTTTGAAAAATAATGCACTTACCAACTCCCTATTAGTACACGATGTTATGGCATTGCCGCCCTCTCAAACCGACTAGGATATGCTGCTCTCACTTGCAGAATTTTCTCACTTTGTGCTCAATCCCCAATCATGTACATACCTAATGAAGTGACTAAAAAAATTCACTTCACTACTTATAGTTACTTTTTCATCACCTACTTTATTATAGTCATTATTTCACGCTTATTACTACAACTAAAACAAACTACACCATCTTTGGCATATCTTGAGAGTTTCTACTCCTATTTACACCTTGTTTGCTGCGTAATTTTTGAAATTATGCCTGCCACTATATTGAACACATTACCTCTCTTAAACGTTGTCTTCCATTCAATTTATACACATTTTTTTGATTTTTACCACTTTCTATCTATTCATGCTTACTTTCAACTTAGTGTTCGATCTTATCATCACTTCTCCCTTTTACCGAAAGGAGGGCATATCATTGGGGTTATCTTATAATTCTCCTTAGATCACCATGCAATTCATCAACACTACCAATTCATCATTTTCAAGCATTTACTAATTTATTGTGTGACATTTCACCATCAACCCCCCCCCTAATGACTTAATCTAAGGGAAAAAAATATATACAATTTTTCTATGTGATGTTTTTCATCACTTCCCCCTAATGACCTAACTTAGGGGAAACAAATGATTACAAGTAATTTCATGTGATATTTCACCAACTTCTATCAATTTTCCCTAATCACCTAACATGGGGACAACTAGCGTAAAATATCTCTACAAGTAACAAATCAAATCGAATCAAGAAGATCATCAATCAATTATCGTGTTAAAATATTTAACATTAGAAAATCATATCATCGGTAAAGTTCAACACAATCGTCCTCCCGATGATCTAACTTGGGAATTTATTCTACATTTTACACTTACTTCCAGATGACCTAGCTTGGAAGCCATCATATATTTTTGCGCTTGCTTCCAGATGACCTAACTTGGAAGCCATTATACATTTTCGCACTTGCTTCCAGATGACCTAACTTGGAAGCTATCACATTGCAGCAACACTCATGGAGTGGGGGAAAGAGTGCCTTTCCTATATCACTCCTACATGGGTCAACTGTTTGATCAAAATTCTCTAGATCCGTAAAACCACAAATTCTTTTTATCTCGAGTTCGTGCATGCAGCAGCTAGATCTTAAGGATGTAGTTAGAGATTGGAGAATAACATACTTTTCTCCCTACACTCTTCCTTTGGAGGTAGGATGCCTAAATCCTCCGGCTGTTTATTCGTATATGCACGTTTGGTTGGGAACTGATCACTCTCTTCCCCATCTCATCATCCTACACGTTCAAAATCATCAATCATATCACATTTTCTATTACCACTCTCACTTAGTGAACTTCATCATGACATTACGCTTTTCACTACATTGAAATTATTGATATGCTAATCCATAGTTCGACATGTTATATGGTTCTTTCGGCATGCTTCTACTACACATCTATGTGTTCTACTACAACATGGGATTCTCCGACTTCTCTCAGGTATGCATCTCTATCTACTTTATGTTACCAAGATTTTTGCTCACCAACATAAAGTGGAGGAAAATGTAGTCATAAAATCATGCACTTACTATTACATTTATACCACCAAGTATGTTATTTTATAAATGGATCTCGTGTAATAAAATTATTCACTAATGACCTATCCCCTAGTCCTGTCATCAGTTAGTCGATTGTCATCATCATTTGTCTTGCATAGTCGTCATTTATTTACACAATTCTGTTCATCTCTCAAGGAGTATCATGTGTCGTCATTTAGTTGTTTTTTCATATGTAGTCTTTGACTAGGGAAACTAGGGTAGTACTTGGGGCACCCATGAGCACCCCGGTCCTTAATTTTAGGTGACATGTTCCCCGCAACACTTGGGTCTAATTTACTTATTCGAGGTCGGTATTTTTCACTTTACCTCTTATTCCCCTATGTATTAATCGACATGTCAGGTCGTTAGTGTCAAAATTTGAACAAGAGATCCCTATACAAACATAACATACTCACTATCTTATGGACGGACTATCTACTATCAAGAGCTAGTTATCTACTAAGGCAAAGGACTGCATTTGCGCATCATTTACATCTCCATCACACAAGCATAGGGGGAAGGGTTGTATTCATTCTATTCCATCCACCATTTGTATTTCTACATCTAGTTAATGTCTCCTACTTTTGCATCATTTTCGTTAGGGAACGTAGGCACACAATTACACACACAAGAACATAGAACTACATTGGGTGTGGAATGCAGTGCAACACTTAGTTGTAAGTCCACCATCATGGCAGTTAAGGTCAGTCCAACCCCTTCATATGCATCTTTATTTTTTAAGGATTTGATGCTTTGCATCCGGGGTTTTTACGGTAGATCTTCATATCATATTTACGGTGACATAAGTGAATATATTACATGACAACTATGCAACAAATAGATAAAGATATTGCGAAGGACTAAAGCAACGCTTTTAAATTCGAGATCCTGAGATTTTCTACAGACCAGAGAACCCAGATTACAAACCAGGGAACCCACGGGTGTCCCAATCCTCTCCCGGCACCCTAGTCCAGTCAGATCTTCGATTGCTTTGCATTTCTGGTAGCAACCTTCACATTTTTCCCTATCTCGCACATTAGCTTGTTCAAGTCCAAAGACACAACGAGGTAAGTCATTTTCATGTTAGTATAGATTATCTCCTTATTTTTATTACTTCATTTGATTTAAATATCAAATAAATTTATTTCACATTTATATTTTAGTTTATACCATTTATTCCATTACTATTACTAGTTTAGATTAGTTATAGAATAACATTAGTATTCTACATTTTAGTTCATCGAAGAAGGCCATAACTTTAGATCCGACATTGAATCGTCTTTAAATTTTCTAGGGTGGTAGATCTTGATAAGTAATATGTTATGACCTACTTTATTACATATTTTGTTGCCATTTTGGCATATTTTCGGGTTGGATTCCTTCATCTAGTGGTCTAAAATTGGCTCCAAATGTTTTTTTTTTTTTTTGTTTAGGACTTAGAAATTTAATAAATTTTACTATAATTTATAGAATAAGCTAAAATTTTGTGTCATCCTTAATTTACAAAGGCATATTTTATACTAAAAATTTGGGACCCATCCGAGGTGTTTTACTAGTAGGTATTTTTTTGCATTTTAGGGTTTTTTGGAATAAAAGGAAGATTGTAATGATGTAAAAGATTAGTGTGGATTCCGAAATGAGAAGAAAGATATTTTGAAACTTCTGATTTTTTCACAAATAGTGTGTGTGTTTTAGAGGTATTTCAACCTCTTGCCTAGATCCACATCAACCGTGGATGTTTCGCTAAGCATGCGGTTGGGATTTTACCACGTAAATATGGTGTTCATCTCTTGCATATTTATGATTTAACTAAAATTGCAACTAAGTGCAAGGAAATAGTAATCCTAGTTAATTTAATTAGGAGGACTAAAATGATGTATAAATGCAGTAAATAACATAAAGTAGATGCAAATGAATGTGCTTTGAGTAAAATATAACCCTAGGTGTGCAAGAGAATAGAGAGAAATGGCTTAGTTGATTGATGTAGATGGTCGCACATTTTCACAGGTTTGAGAATATAATCTAGAAGTGCGATTTAGACACTCAATGACCTGCGCAAAGGGTGGATCTACAAGATCTGAAGTGATTGGGAAGCCTCGAGTGTACTAGGGTGCTTGGGGCTCCTGGTCTACTATCCGGGTGCTCACGAACACTGTGTAAATTCTCAAAACCTACAACTGGTATGGTCATAAGTTGGTTCTAAACCTTCCCTATTTGTCGCACTGGATATGTTGGATGAGTTAGAAAATGACCTGCAATGCAAAGAGAAGTATCAAACCCTAGAAAAATAAAAATACATTTGAATGGGTCGATGACCTCGGTTGCCAAACTAGTGGACTTATTGTTAAGCATTGCACTACATTTTAGACTCGGACATATTTCTGGTGTGTGTGTGTGTGTGTGTGTCATTACCTAGGTGCTCTCGTGTTGGTCACACTTTGTGAAGTAGCGAGTAATAACAACTATAGAAAATGTAAATATCATGTGTGCATGGATAGAATAGAATCATTCCCCCTATGTAGTGTTTGTGATATAGATCTCCTAGCCTTGATGCATGGCACTATGTGGATGCAAGTGATGCAATGGATGCAACTCTAGATGGAGTGATAGTAGTGTGTAATGCTATGACCTAGGACCCTCATTATGGTCTTATAGCTTTATATTTATAGGGATCTCAAGCTTAATTTCATAATTAATCCCAACAAGGCCAACTGAGAAAAAGATAAAGATGACCAACAACTAGAAATGACCCAAAAAGGAGCGAAAGGGGATTTTCATAGATTGGGGTACCCAAAGTGGGATTGGGGTACCCTGAGGTGCCCCAGTATAGGCTAGGGCACCCTAATTTAGGGCTAGAATGTTGGGGCAGTTGCGAAATGGATGGATAAGTGATGGAAAATACATGGGAACTATGAAATAAAATGTAAAATAAAGATGGCCAAAAGGTGGGATTAATTAGTAATTTGTACACTTGAGAACCTTCTAAATAGTAGTATAAGACCAAGCCAAATTATGTGTAAAGTGCATAATTTTTTGTCTACATTTTCCCCCACTTTATGTTGGTGAGCGGAAATCTCGGTAACATAAAGTAGATAGAGATGCATATCTGATATCCATGTAGAGTGTAGAAGAAGACGTGTTGATGGACTAGAATCAAGTGTGGAATGACAAAAATAATAATGTGGAGGAGCATGGATTCTAAAGATGAAACATGCACATAAAATTGATGAGAGTGAACCTAGGGCAGAACGCATGTGTAATCATTGCAATGTGTAGTGTATCTACATGGTTAGTATGGCAAGTACCATTGTGGTGTGTTGTCATTGTTGTTGTTGTTGTTGTTATTATTATTATTTCCCCCATTTGATTGTTTGTTTTGCATCAACAGAGACTCCGCACGGAGAAAATGATCAAGTAGTCAAATATGTATGTATGTAAAAATGTTGTGTAAAATAAGCATGTATAAAGTACACAAATGTAAAATATGCTAGAAAAAGTGTAAATGGAACATGTGCACCTAATCCATGTCGATAAAAAGGGTATAGAAGGATATCATGTATTTTCGCAAGTTTTTCGGGTGATTTCACACCACCCTGGTGAAGAAGTGTAGGGAGGAAATGATTTGTGTCCTCCAACTCTAACTCGCTTCTACTTGAAATTTTTAAAGAGATATTTGTATTATCTTAGTTTTTGGGTGATCCAACGCTACTAGATGTAGAAGTGTAGAGATTCACACCCACTATAACCCCCAATCTATAACCACTTCGTAGAATTTTTGAAGGACGCCATGTCCTATTAAGGTTTATTATGTATGGATTTTGTAGACTGCAGGCTCGAGCTCACTCGCTATGTCTAAACCGGTGTAAATACATTGTGTAGGTATAAAACCCTCAATGATGCTCCGCTCTTTGGGGGAACATGTGATGATCCTAGAAGGAGAATACAACCCCAAAAGAGGACCAACCACACTCTAACTTGTAGAAATCTACCCTATAGGGGGAAAGGGAAGCACTAGGTAGATACCAAGGCACGCACAAAAGGGGATGGCTAGCCAATACAAGTGTTAGTCTAAAAACACATGCATGTAATAAGACAAGTGTAAAATACACAGACAATGTAGAAACTACCAAACAAAGTAGTGTAATCACGTAAGAAAACAAATAGACCGTGCAAAGTAGGTTTCAAACATGGGACATCACTCACGATGTTGCAAGACACATAAGGCCATCAAAGCCACAAACAATAGAAAAGTGTGCACACAAGCAACTTAGGGAAAAGCCCACATACAATGGAAAACAAAGTAGACAAGTAGAAATTACAAGTAGTCATCGGAACATGTAATCTTGCAAAAACAAATGTTGCACATGGAACACATGTTAGCATTTTAGAGTGATAACTGATATTTTAAAGTGAGTATGAACAAGCGGTATAAGATGCTAAGTACAAAATGAAATAATAGCACCTATAAAAGACAAATGTGTATGCCCCAAAGGTGACTACAGATAGGGAAGGGTAGAAGGTGAGCATCCATGCCACGTGTAGAGTCATGTATGTCCAACCACACTAGATAAAGGCATGAACATGCATTTTTGTATGATAATGACATATAATAAATCAAGCTAACATGTGTAGTAAAGTGATCATGTAAAACACTAGTAAGAAAGAGTAAATGCTACCAAGACAATTCGGTATGTTGTGGATGGATGGAATGGAATGCAAAATGGAATGATAGGAGCAACGTGCCCCCGAGTGAATGGAAGTGGATGTAATGAGGTTCATTTTGTTTTCCCCTCAACAATCAAGAATGAACCGTAAACGAGAGTGCATCATCGGGAAATGGTCGAGTAGTGTTGGTTGTGTCTAGCGCACTGTGATGAATGTGTATATGTAGTGGTGTTGAGATGCGACATGGGGAGAAGATGTGCATGGACCCTATAGCCTAATTTTATACCAAAACTTAGTAGAATAGACGAGTGATGATTTATCCTTAAGCATATATCACTACAAAATGAGTGTATGGTGGTGAGATGAATGGAAAGATGTGTGTGGACCCTATAGCCTAAGCGTATACCATGACTTGTTGAATGGAAGAGTGATGATTTAGCCCTAAGCATATATCACTATAAGGTGAATGGATGGGAATGCGTCATATAGAAAGGTGTGCATGGACCCTATAGCGTAAGTGTATACCACAACTTGTGGGAGGTGTGAGTGATGATTTAGCCCTAAGCGTATATCACTACATGATGGAAGAAGAAGGTGACAATTTATCCTATAGCGTATGTCACTACGAGATGGGTGATGAGGGTGTATGAAGTGTATATGAGTATGTGGTGGATAACAGAAGGTGGTGATTTAGCACTAAGTGTAGACCACTACGTGATGAATAAGAATGAGGTGGTGATTTAGCCTAAAGCATATACCACTAAGTGATGAGTAGGATAAATGATGATGTAATAGAATGAATTAGAATAGGATAATATAATGTGTGATGATAAGATGTAAGAGGATAATGAGAAATTGATTAAAAGAGTGGTGATTTAACCTAAGGTGTATACCACTACATGATGTGATGATGAGTGTGGGTGATGATATAGCCTAGAGCATTGGTCACTAGTCGATGAATGTGGTATGATGACATGTCGCATGTAGGTCGGTCCATTTGATATGTAAACCCTTGGCGATCGAGTGTGGACTAAGGAACTAGAGTGCATAATAGGGTAGTGAGTGCAGCACATAGAAAACAACATAGTATAAACAACCAAAGTAAGGAGTAAGGTATGTAAATGTGCGGTGTGAGCAAATGTAGAATGTGTAGTGGGTATGGAATGTGTAATGTGTGAAATGTAATAAGTGTGTAGATAGAAATAGAATGTGTAATGATGATAGGTAAAACTAGACCCATGTATAATGAAATCTAGTGTAGCATGTAGAATGTATAGGATGTATAGATGCGGTGTGGGTGTGTAATATGTAGTAATAAGCATAGATAGAAAATGGAATGTGTAGTGGTAAGATATAAAGCTAGACTCATATATAATGTACTCTAGCATAAATGTAGAATGTAGAGATGGAATGGAAAACTAGACTCATATGTAATGACGACTAGTGTAGTATATGGATGATGAACGCTATAAAGAGATGGGATGTATAGGTGTAGGATGGTGGAATGTAAATGTGTAGGTCCTATAGTGCAGTGTGTGGGGTTCAGTGTAATGGTAATCCCTCAACAGTCCAGGTGTGAATCAAGCAACAAGAGTGTGTCATCGAGTAATGAGGGAGGTACAACACGTGAGATAGAAGTGATGATGATACAGATAAAGTATATAGTGTAAGATGATAGACATATGCGAGGATAGAGAAGAGGGGGGATATAACATGTTATGCCCCCGTGTGTGTCATAAAGGAGGGGTCAACCAATGAGGTTTAGGGATGGAGGTCGAATGGTGTATGAGATGATGAAACCTTAGGATGATGGTCGAGTAAGGGTGGTATGTGAGACAAATATTGTGTGGGGGAATGAATCTGATATGCATACAATAGGTACACTTAGGACCAATTGTGAGGTGTAGTAAAGTGTGTAGGTAATGGAGATCGAGGAGGTGTTGTGCATAAGGGAGAGGACACGCTATGTGGAATAAAATGATGTAGTGATTGGTGACGGGATATGGTAGCGATTAGAAATAGGATTATGTCGTTTTGTAGGACTAAGGGAATGGAGTGGTCATGGAGGGGCCAATCAAGGTGGTGGAGTAAGAATAGGATGCACATGTGGTGACACCAGA
The DNA here is from genome assembly GCA_018340775.1 of Taxus wallichiana var. yunnanensis. NCBI lineage: Eukaryota > Viridiplantae > Streptophyta > Pinopsida > Cupressales > Taxaceae > Taxus > Taxus wallichiana. The sequence continues at coordinate 5,455,594 of CM031233.1, forward strand.
GAAATTGTGTGAGTAAGAGGGGGAGACACAAGTATCAGAGTGAGAAGGTGGCGAGTTAAAAGGGGAACACCGTTTAATAAACCACCAACTCCAATCTCCTCAGCTCATAAAAATATGACACTTGTGGCACATTATCCATATCTCCATGTGGTTCAAGCAATGACTCATATTCTACGCACCACATATGTTATAATTTCTCAACATGATTGGCTAAAATGTGGAAATCTCTCCAATCTCTTTGTTTAGAAATAAACAAACATTATCAAGCACACTTTATTTTCTCCTTTAAAGTAGTAAATGTGTTTCATAGGATTAAAGGGGAGTAAATGTAACGCTATTAGTTCGTAATAAGTATTATTACACAACACTTTTATGATTTTTACATATATGGTTCTTAAACTATAAAATAAGAATCTAGTAATGTAAGTTATTATTTGGTTTGTCGTCATATAGCTTGCTTTTTCATTATTCATGTCTCTTCCACTTTATTATATGTTGTCAAAAATAACATTGGCCTTTTCATTTCCTATTTAATTGTTCTTGGGTATGGACAAGACCATCAATTTTAGACAAAACCGTTCAACGGTATTATCCAAAGTGCATGTTTCTATCTAGGATTTCTTTTGGGTCCCATTTGCCAATTTTTCCTTTTCTTAACTCTTATTTACTTTCATTTCATATTATGTGGGTTGTATTTTAATGAAATTATGTTCTTATTTTAAGTAAGATACTCCTATCTATTCACGTTTGTTATGAGGTCTAATACATCTAGATGTTATCTAGAAACTATATAAGAAAATATAAAGAGAACATCATAATAGAAAAATACAATGTAAAATATTAATTTTCAAGCATTCTAGTACAACATATGGGGTTATAATTGAAGAAATGTATTACTTATCCCATTATTTATGTTGAGGCATGAGGGAAAAGTTCCAAAAATAAAGATAGAGTTGTATACAGATTACACACACAAGAGGAGAAATACTTGGAGTTTTATGTACGGTGTATTGATGGAGTCTTAGCCACAATAGGTTGACCACTATATTAGTCTAAATTATGAACCTAAACTCATTTTTGTATCTAATATTTATTTGAGTATTGGTGCATGAAATGGTGGTTCACAATTATAGGTGAAAATGCGAGTAACACCAAACATTTGAGGATAAATACATGTAGTTCATACACAAATGAAGAGTCATAGGAAAAACAATTTGATCAATATTGACAATACCATTATTTAGGAATGAAGTACAAAACGGTTTGATTTGGATGTAATATTTTGGTGCATAAGGACACAAAAACATACAAAGATATTCTAAATACATTCTTGATACCTAGACAAATCCTATAATAGTTGACAAAATATACATATCATTATATGAATAAACTAAACTTTGTTATTCTAACCCTAATTACTCTCTTTCTTTCTTAATTTAATGGATATGACTACAACCATAGCTTGAAAATGTGTGTGTGTGTGTGTGTGTGCGCTCCATGCAATCAGATTACTCTATTATTCATTCAAGATCTTTCTTCAATTATTAATATTCCACTATTTTTTATGTTTAAATAAAAAATATACCTCCAATTATAATACTCATGTGAATGAGAAGAATATTTTGTAAATAAAGCCCTCCTAATTAGAAATTTCAATTCCCTAGAAACTTCTAATCTTATGAAAATCCATTTCAAACATATTGAATGATCTTGAAAATTGATGTCAAGAGGTATTATGTAACATTTCATTTCATTTTACTTTTTATATATATAAAATAATGTATGATAATAATTTCAAATATATGCTAGTCAGTGTCATTGGATTTCCAATTCCTCAATTATTAAAATAAAGGAAGAAAATTCACATATATGAAACATCTCCCACTTAATAGTTGGAGAGAAAAGTGTAAACAAAAATCATAGGGCAACTACTCAATGTCTCATATATTCTACACTTCTGTCAAGATAGAATGGTAACAAGGTAATTATATGATATTTAAAATACAAAAAGTGTCAAGAGATGACTTTATTTGCTGACTACTTGTTCCCAAAAATTCACCAACTTGTTCACTTTTCTACACTCTTTCAGCAAGATAAACTCCTTCAGATTAACATCACTGTGTCTTCTTCCCTGTATAGTTCTTAACTGTTTGAATTCCAGTCCTTTTTCTTCTTCAAAATTGTTGTATTTTTCCTGCATATGTTCCAATTTTCTATTCAACCTAACAACCCGATTATTTTGGATCATTATCTCTGCAAGTTGTATGGTTTGTGACATGCAATCTTGAGGCATGAAAGATTTCTGCAAGGTCTGATATTCCATATTCAAGTGTTCAGTGTTTTGTTGTTCAAGAGGTTCATTTTCTTCCTTCAATTGATGATTCTTCATGAAATCAACTTCCATATTCGTCTCTGCAGTTTTATCTGATTGAGCCTGTTTATCTTCCTGAGATAAACCCTGCACTTGTTGTTTCAACAATGAATAATTATTTGCCAAGGTTTTTTTTTCTGATACCACTGCTTGGAGTTTAACTTCTTTCCTTGTGACTTCCATGTTTAACTTTTTCACAGATTTATGGGCATTAACAAATTTAGCTGCCCATTTCTTTTCTTTCTTTTGAATCATGCAAAGCAAAAGATGCATCCTCCTTGTAGTGCTCGCTAAGAAAGACAACATTGTCTTCTTCTCAGTTTCCCAAGAAACCCTGGCTTTTTCATTGTCCTTGGTTATTACCTGCATTTGTTCTTTCAAATGTAAATTATTAGCTTCCAGTAAATTTATTTTTAAAACCATTTCTCTACATTCATCATCTTTCTGAGAAACTTCTTTCTTCAATGTCAACCCAAAATCATTTGCATCCAGGTCAGTTTTTCTGTCATCGGTGATTGGCAGCCATGTTCTATTTCTGTAAACTCTGCATTCAGTGAGTCCAACTCTTTTCTTAGCATTTCATTTTCCTGCACTAGTTCATCATGAGATTCCTTCATCTCTTCCAGAAACGCATTCAACTCAATATTCTCCTTCATAAGCCCGGTATTTTTATCCGTCAGAATTTTCCATTCCAACACTTGTTTATTCATAACTTTGTTTAAATTTTCTGCTACTGAATCGAAGGCCCATTTTTCTGCTTCCAATTGCAGATTATTTAGCACTCCGTTTTCTTCTTCTACTTGTCCAAATCTTTCCTGCAGCTTTTCTAACCTTGTACTTAAATCAACAACCTTGTCCTTCACACCAGATACCTCATTTTGACATTCAATTTCCTTCTTTAATAACAAATTCTTTTTTTGGCTGCAGTTGCTTAATTCCATCTTGGTACTCTTTTTCTTTTTCATATGTTCCAATTGATAATTCCTTTCTGAAATTGCTGCTGCTTTGAACAGTAAAATACTTGATGCCATGACGCCCTTCAGGCTTCAACAAATCCCCATTACAAACAGTGTAAGGAGATGTTCATTAGAATTGGAATAATGTAAACGAACTAAACATTGGAAACAATGCAAACAATAATATGCGAAGTTCAGATCTTCAATTGAAGACATTGCGGAAACATATCTATAGAACAGAGATTTTGAAGCTAATAATTAGATTTCTTAAATGATGGTAAGTATGCATACCTTTGTTTTTGAACAGAAACGATTCTCCTTCGCTAAAATTGAAGAATGAAACGCAGATGCTTCGGTGGAATGATTTATTTGGAAGAATACTTCTGTGAATTCGGCAGATGAACTAAATCTGGCTTAATATCGATTTTGGCGAAGCTTGTCCAATTATAAATCGCTTCATGTATATTAATATGGTTAAATAATATATGTCGGCAGTTAAATTTCGTCGTAGATGGTCCAATTTAGTGTTTTGGTTTAATTGTATTTGCAAAAGTAAAGTAAACATCCGAAAGAGAAATCAATCAATGAATACAACATTTATCATAATTCGAAGCTAACACTTTCCCTGTACCATTTATTGTACATGAAATCATTTCATTCGTAAAATTTATATTTTATTAACATTTTCAGGTATCAAATTTCCAACATACAAAAGACTGATAACCAAGGACATAAGTGTAATATTTATCATATTTAAACTAGGCATTTGTTCCTCGTAAGTTCCCAATTTCAGGGCTAGGTGCACAATAGTGTTGATTTTTTTTTTTTAAATGAAACATAGTGAAAATATACACAATAATATACAAAAGATTAAATGTATTTACTTTTAAAAAGGTATTTGTGAAATTGTCTCATGCATGGTTTTAAAATAGACAACATCGGCAAGGAGAAAATGTGCTACTAGGGTTTCATGTTTTGTGCAAATTGTCATCACTAGGTGTTTGGCCCTCATCATACTTTTGCATTGTGTGGGATTTATTTCGCATGCACTTTCACTTATTCCAGTTTTTAAGCAACCCCACCTTGAAGGCCTCCAACACCCATCGTCCAGCTTATTGAAATTGCAGCGAGAATGTGGTAGCACTTCTACGAAAGCAACAGAGGAAGTTTGTCAATAAAGTACTCCACAAGCTAACATTTATGCTCCTTATATCTTATAACCAATTGAGTAATTTAATTTTACTTGTCATTTCCTTGAGACATTTTGTATGATAGGTTGTTTTGTTGAAAGGATTCCCTCTCAAAGCATGCGCTTATGCTCTTGGGTTCAAATGACATGGACCTAGTTTGGCATTAACTAGGACTTAGTATAGAATATGACTAAGTGGTTTGTCTATTCAATTTTTCTAACCCAACTAATGTCGTCGTGATTGTGCATAAATCCTCCACTCACTATGTTTGAATTTCCCTACTCGTAGTGTCCCCATTGGCCCATGAGTTTGTTGTTTCAAATAAAACAACTTTCAAAGTTTCAATTTGGGTGGATTTTCCAGGCCTTCCCATGCTTTATTACCAATTTTGGGACTTTAATGCTTCCTTAATAAGTCGAGTCATTACAAGTGAACTTCTTAAGCTCTATCCTATTAGGCGTAGAGGTAAGTCTATGTTGAATTCAACCTCTCCCATGATATTAAAGAAACTATTGACACTCAAGTGGAGGACACCCAATACACTCAAAAGATTGTTTACATCAACGTTCCCGAAGACTTGTTTTAGATGCCAAGTTGTAGACCACAAGATGTGGGATTATCCTTTGTTAGAAGAGTGTAAAAAGAATAATTTGAAATCCATCTATTTTGCTTCTCAGATATCTTTTGGTGAAGATGATTGAAGGAGGGTGGGTACTAAAGAGAGTTCTAAGAAACCCTCGTTGTCCACCCTACTTCGTGGAGCTCCCAAGGTTTTTAAACAACAATATATCCCCTTTCTAGTTTTTATATCCTTATTAAGCCCATTGGAGAAACCCCTCCAAGTCCTCTCTAAATTTTATCTCGCTTTCAAAGGAAACGTCTTACACTTCTAAAGTGCAGCCACCACATCCTTAAGTGGCATCCATGGAGTTAATAGTTTTTCAAATTTTTTACAAAATAATGGTGATTTCAATTCTTGATTTGTTCTTCCTGGTTCTCCTTGTGGAATGGAAACAAGGATCTCTCGATTCCCTCCTCACCAACTCAAGGAAGGTGAGTTTACACCTCCAACAAGAAAAAATGCATAATGTAGTGAGTTTTTATTAATACCTAGAAATATTTTTTTGCAAAATAGCTATGAATCCTTATTGGTTTTAAATTCAAATCATATGTCTCTTGATGCTAGTTCTCAATGAATTGCTTCTCATGGAATCTTAGGGATCTAACATGTTCCACTCGCAAGTACACATGAAAGATTTTAAAAATTTATTTCCAAATATGGACATTATTTATCTGCAAGAAGTTAAGGTTGCAGGAATTCTGCTATCCATAATCACTAAAGTTATCTAGCTAGATAGTTTATCTCTAACTAGTAATCATGAGCTTGGGCATGAAGAAATTATGACTTTTATTGTTGATAAATGGTGGTCTCGATTATGTTATTCATGGATGTGATCCAACAAATTACATCCTTTGGGTGTTATTCAACATTGATAATCTCTCTTTTGGAGTAATTAATGTTTATGCAACCAATGACATGGCTAAATGGACAAAGCTTTGAAGTGGATCCGTAAAATCTCCCTAAAACCCATTGGGTGTTCTATGAAAATTTCAATATGGTTGAGCTTAACATTAACAAGATTGGTCCTCTACCCATGAATTGGATTGATTGTGAAGAGGTGATCTAAAGGAACATGCATAATAAATTTAGGTTCTATGACTCCATGATTTAACAAAATTTAAATTTGTGTAGGGACAATGCTAATCGATTGATATAATAGTATTCAAGAAAGATCAAGCTATATAAATATAAGAAAGAGTGATAAATAGGAGATAAAGATGACTCACTTGTAACCATAGGTCCGGGTGATTATGGACTGATTTTAAGATTGGTTTCGGTTCACTTGATTATCTATCATGTCGTAAATTTACACATTAGTCATCCTATGATTGCGTAAGTACAATAATATTCCTAACGTAATACACTTTTTCAAGATGTGGTGCACCTTGTGATGACATACTAAGTATCCATCTCTTCAAATTTGTTTATTCAAGCTTCCTTGCTATGGTGTACATTGATTACATGGTTATATCTTCATGTGTTTATATGCATTAATGACACTTGTATATATGTTGACTCTTTTATTGGGGGCATGAAATTATTGAGTTTTTACAAATATTCAATTAGATTTAACACTCTAATGAGGTTATATCACTTTCTTCTATCTCACTTTTTTTTAATGAGATGTGACATTATAAGGGGGTGTACCATTTGCCCTATTTATCTGTGAGACATGACCTTATAGGAAGGGAATATCACCCTCTCCCACTCTCCTTAATAGTGATTGTTTATATCACCTTGTTATATAATGATGTTTCAAAGATACATGTACTTTTCCCTTTATTCTCGTATATGCCTATTTTATCTATTTTCTTAACCAAAAAAATTAAGATAAAGAGAAAACATTCAAAAAATAATAATTTTGCTGATGGATTTCTTTATCAATACATATATTATGAAATTTTACTTATCACGCTCTCAATAAGTACATATCTAAAATAAGGACCAAGTATAAAAGTTTGTCACATTTGTTGAAATTTTTTAGATAGTAATTAAATGGATCTTAGATATCTTACTTGAGTCAAATCATATAAATGTGTCTCACTTGGTGGCTAAAAATATTTTCAAATCTAATTAATAAATAAGTGTTTAATAATATTTTTAAAACTTATAAAAACATGTAAATTATGGATGTAATGTGTTGTGGTATATTTAAACTCTTAAAATTACACGTTTGGTCATTTATATGTGTTTAATAAAAAAATTATCATGGGCCTTATTTTGTTAAAAGTACAAAATATACAAAAAGTGAATTACAATTATATAATGTTAAACATGTAACATATAAATTAGACATTATCATAGACATATACATACTTTATTGCTTTAATTTTCCATCACCCAATGGAAATTATTCCTTATTAGGGAAATCCTACATTAAATTATCTCACATTATTTTAAACTTTATATCTTTATAGGCTAATAATAGATAGTATATAATTAATCTTCCATTCAACATAAAACCAAATCTAGAAGAGGTTAGTCATCCGCATGTAGAGCCCTTATCGCATATCCCCGAACCCTAGCTCGACTCTTGATAATGGTCACTTGTGTGGCAAAGTGGCACAATTTTTGCGTAGAATATTGTTTTTGTGGCAGCGTTAGGGGTTTAGGTGATATTCCTCTATGCGTGGGAGGCAAGAATGGTGGGGAAACCCTCTTTCCACCAGCCGCATCCTCTGTTGTGTCAACTTTTGCTCCTCTCTTTGTGGCCTCATCTATTCCTACGGTCACATTTGGCGATTGTGTTATGGAGACTAAATATATCTACTCTAATAGTGGTTTGATTTGTCGTTTCAATGGCCTTTGGTTTGGCTTGCCACTCCTCCATTCTTGGATCTCTTCAACCTGGTGCCCCCTCCTATCGGGTAACCTGGACATTTCCCCTCTGCTAGGGGTTTTTTATTGTGATATTTAGTTCAACTGAAGACAGAGATTATATCTTTTCCAATCTGTGGGAACTACAACATCATCATTTGTTGATGAAACTGTGGTTTCCAACCTTCAACCCCCTCACAAAGACTTTCAACGTCAAACCGGTTTGGGTGCATTTACTTCATCTCCCACTACAGTTCTAGGAGAAAGAATGTCTTATGGATATTGGCAATGCTTTGGGAAAATGTTTATCCATTGATTCCAAAACAAAATATTTTCTCTCACACTACTTATGCAAGAATTCTAGTGGATCTAGATACATCTTTGGATCTTCCAGCTTCCATTAGTCCAAAAACATTGAATAGGGTTTGGTCACAACCTCTTGATTACGAAGGCATTCCCTTTCAATGTAGGAAGTGTTTTTCCCTGGGGCATCTTACTACATATTTTCAAAAAGTAAAGCAAACTTTTAAGGAGAAAATATCTTGGTGGAAGGATTCTAATACAATCTTGCTTGTGGTTGAGGGTGAATCAGCTTCTTGTTCACATAATCCAATGGAGGTTAGTGAAGAGCATAAAGATATCCTATAGTCAATTACTCATCTTTCCCCTCCTACAAGGGAGGATGGGAAGACGGCTCAAGTTGTTGTTATGGTTTCCTCTTCAAGATTTATGTTTGCCCATTCAGTGGATAATGCTAAAGCAATTGTGATGGATCATGTGCTGAATCTGATTCCTATTGCTATTGTTGTCAGCGCTAATACCAGTTTCACTACTGTGAAGCCAAATGTTGGAATTTTGGCTTCCTCTAAGGTTCAATTCTAGCTCACTCAAATGAAAATGCAAATCCTAATAGGAGTGATGATTGAATAGTCATTAAAAGAAAAAAGAATACTTACTCTATGTTTCTAAGATCCTAGGTACAAGATTTATCTAAGTAATATGGTCTCAGCAACAACAATGGTTGCTTCAGTTTTTTAATTTTCTTTTCGTTGTTCGTTATTAAGGGTCCCCTTATTGTTGTTGGGGACTGTCTTTATGTACTACTGTAATGTTTTATTCAGCCTCGAGGTCTTGTTGTACAAGGATGAGGGTCCTTTCAAAACCCCCAACTTTTACCAATTTCCAAAAATCATAATACATAATTACTTAGATTTTATATTAAAAATGTTCTCTTACATATGCATTTCATGTGTGTTTTATTGTGGATATTGCATTGTGTTCTTTGTGAATGAATTCATTATTGATTTCAATAATACTAGCATTTCTTGTTATATATTTTTTATATTTTATAACATTCTTATTAATCACTATTGCATGTTACTTGCTTCTCTATTGTTATGCATTCTTACTAATGTTTGTTACTACAACTACATGTGTTGTTTTACATTGTTGAATAGTCATATGTTATCATATTGTGAGTTTAAGTAATGGTAATCTAACATCAAAATTGTCAAAATTGTATAATTCCAAATGTCTCCTATGAGAGATAATTACATGGACTTTGTTCCCTCTTCAAAATATTGATATGTGTAGATACATAAATATATATTTGTGACATTTATAAGTTAATACTTGACATTTATCTCATTTAAAAAAACATTGTTCACTAAAATAACTAGTTACTAACTATACATTTCTTAAATGGTACTATTAAAATAAAGCATATATTAGGACATCTAGCCACCATCTCTAATTGATGGTTTAGATTTTACATTTCATGTGAACTAAGTAATCTATAATAAACAAAATCTCTAACTGACTTTTTACTAAGTCAAAGACTATGTCCTCCAAAGCTCTAATGGTCACATTTTTAAATATACAAGTTAGCCATAATAGTCATGTGTCATTTGAGACGGAAATTTAATTGCAATAATAATTTGTAAAAGAACATTCACTTAACTCATTCTAAGATCCTCGCATCTCACATATTTGGGCTAGCTAGGAGATCATAGAAAAGAACCCAATTGATATATCATTCTCTTAAGAATATTCAACTAACACTATGTTTACATACATTACATATAGATTCCCTAGGCCAATTTACAAAGTTTTATCTAACACACCAAAGATTATTTTTGAAGGTCTTAATTATGCTCTTCAATTCCAAACACATTATTATGTAGATTCTACTCAAATATTGTGACATCCACATCCTTTCACATATTCACATTATTGTTTTAGTACATTTATTCTATACGCTGAATTTAATATAAATTTTAATTAATCATTTCATCATTTAAATATAAAGACAAAGATTATAAGGGAAGGTCCAAAAATGCTTTAAAACTCATAATTAATATGAAACTTTTGTCATTTTGAAAAGAGTATAATATTTAGATAAAGTAAGAGAGAGCATGGCCCATGTGTCACCATGCAACCTAAATTTTACATTCTTGACATACCAAGAATGCATTTTCTATAATCTAGACATTAGGGGTGAAAAAAATTAAGAATTAGTATAAATAACGCCATGTTTTGAACCCAAAACAACAAGTACAACAAAAACTCTAAAAACATTCAAAATAAAAACTAATAAATAGATATAATCCATATATATACATAAAAATATCAATAAATAATAATCACTCATTAAGATTATTTTAATAAATTAAATACACAAATAAAATCTCAAAAAACTCAATATGATCCATTTAAGTATTTATATAAATAACTTTTAAAAATATGTTAAATAATGATTACCGATTAAAATTATTTTTACGCCGAAGGCGTTCCCCTATGGTAGAGGACCTCCGAACGCGTTTACTGCAAATCGTCCTAAATTTGACAAATTTTTAGAGGTTTTTCAAATGGGATTAAATTTGACAGCTGTTTGCATGTCGTTTTTACTTTGCATGCAATTTTTGACTTTCTATTTTTAAGATCCTATTTTTAACTACTTCCGCTTTTTAGATTCCTCATCAAATAAGCCTTTTTATAAAGCGTTTGGTATGTAAATTTGTTTATTTGTTTGGGAGTCGACAGACTGCGTTTGGTTCTTTTCTTGTTAGCTGTTTGGTTGATTAATGGTATTGGTTTGGTTGTGTATCAAATGTTCTTTTTCCTCCTATTCTGTTTGGCCTTCTTCTTATGTACATTAGCTCTTCACAGTTAACTTTAGCACTTATGAAAGCAGAACCAATCTTTTTCGTGTATTACGTGGATGAAATTAGTTGACTGTATGGTTCAATAAAATCATACCCATGACTCTGCGCATAGCTCTTCTTGTTCGGCTCCACCAATTTCATGAGACCCTGAAAAGACCTCGTAGGAATACTACCCGACTCATCCGAGGCGGTCACCATTGCAATCTTATATTTCTTCAAACCCACAGAAGAACATAGGCTCCGTGTTTGAATCCAAAAAATGCGTTCTGGGTTTGGATGGAATTTAATCTCCAAAGAACTCGCAGTGTCTTCAAGGGAATTCTCTCTGCCAGTAACCTGTAAGCTGCGCGTGAGTTTGGATTGAATAATAAATCAAATAATGAATTCCCATATCAGGTATGTACATGTTTTTTTTTTAATTTTGAGCGAATTTTACAGACCAGTAAAAATTTTGTATTTGCAGTAAGGCCTTCATTGAAGTTTTGGCAGACCGGTGCTTCTCTATATCCATTTTGGCGATTTGTGTGTTCTTGTTCTATATTATCTATAATTCTTCCCCCATATTGGCTTTGAGCCTGCTTACTCGGAATCTAGATAGCAACCCAACTCAACGAAAAAATTGGTTGATTGAATTCGATGATCTTATAATCCTGCTTTCGGCAAATATTTCCAGTTGAGAAGCTCCCACAATAATATCAGACGCATGTACACTTTGGCTATGCAATAATTATCAGGTTGCATGTCCACCTTTTACATTTTATAGTAAAGGGTAAGTGCTTCTTCACGAAAAACCGTTGCGGAATATCCTCTGATAATATGTTCCATATGAAGCTATGTTTTTGAGATATATTGTCAAACTTTTCCCGTGCATAAACCAGTATGCCACATAGATGGCTAAGTGTGGCTTCTAAGAAGACATGCTTGTCGTACAGTCAACAAAGAAGAGGTGGGTGTGAAGTTCCCTGTGTTCTCCAAAGTTCCACCTATACTACATAATTAAAATTAGAATGAAAATTCCACCTTCCTAAATTGATCTCGTCTCCCTTTTCCAACTAAGCTTCCTTTCCTTTGTTTATAGATCTAAAAGCTCACATAAAACTTAATGGTTTGCAGGTTAAGGCCTCAATTTAGACCTCATCAATGAAAGTGTATTGTCTGTCTGATATGGCATGCATCTGAATCAAGTGACAGCACAAGTTAGAAATGAGGGACTGCCAACTACATGTCATAGCACACCCCATTCTAAGTAATGAGTGAATCATTGAATAGGAAGATGAGGATTCATTTAGATTGCAATGACGAGGGTATTAGATTGCATGAACTTTTGTAAAGCCCGGGGTTACAAAATATATCCACAATTATTGATAAGAAGTTCAGTTAAAATTTGAGTGCTACATATCCGTAACATCATTTTTTGATGACAAGTATCTCTGTCCAATAGTGAGCTCAACGTCATCCTTGTCTGATCCACAAGAAAAGTCTCATCTCTGCCTCGATATATTCACGACCATGGTGATCTATATAATTTTTTTATTTTTATAAACAATGAAGTATGAAAAAAGTATGGTGTGTACAATGCAATGTAAACACCCAACCGTATATGTTATTTGTTTTAGAGGGATAGTTATTTGTTTTAAATGTTCTATCTCTACATTTCTAACTTGTTACAAATTCATGCATATACATTTACCAATTTTATATCATGAGTGGTAGCGTTATGTAGTGAATATGACATTGGCAGTGTAGATATATTTAGTTTTATTAACTTCTTTTTCACTTTTTTGTAGGTTATTTGTGATTCTCATTCTCCCGCGGTAAAGAAGAGAGTCGTCTCTAAACAAACTTGAGGTGGGTTTTAATATTGATTCAAGTGCTTATTCATTTGTTTCGTTTATTACATGCTATGGTTTAAAAAATTATTGTAGAGAGCTTTCATGTTATATTCTTTTGATTGTTACATTTATATTTAGACTCCAATCCTTTTCCGAAGTGACATGTGGGGGCATGTGCCTTCGTCAATGACAGGATTCATTATGTGCTAAGGGGTTCGTTCCCCAATGAGGCCATTTCGAAGCATCCCAAGTTGGACGTTAGACTGATCAACGACAAGGCTTTTAAAGCTGCCCGTCATACCTAAGAACATCTTGGTGGACTAACATACTTATTTTCCCTCTCCAGTTTAATATGATGCAGACTAGAAACACAATTCCCCTCCCCACAATGGGATTGACATTAACTATGCCTCACTTGCAGAGGGAGGAAAATTTTAAGCGTATTCAATGTGTTGTTAATGTTTTGCATTGTAGGCAACCGAAACCACCTAAAACAGTGATAGCTGAAATGATCAGAGATCGCCTCCACCTGATGCCAACATCCCCAATTTTTCTCTCCAAAATCCGAACAATTGCAGATCATTCACGAGGCTTTTGCTTGATTTATGATTTGAATGAAGATGCACTGAAATATGAACCACCCCACAAATTGAGGAGAATGGGAATTCCAATCGAGGCATCTGCAACTGGAAAAAACTACAAGAAACGTGCAAAGAAAATTGCACAAGCAAAAAGCAAGAAATTTGATTTTTAAAAATAGCTTGTAGTGGTTAGTTTATAAGTGTTTGTTTATAAGTATTTTTGAAATAAATTGCGTAACTCGTTCCAAATATTCCATGTATGTATTGTCGCAGATATATCCGATTGGAGAATCAAACTTATCAAACACGTGTTCGGTTTTGTTATCAAACAACTATGCTTTCCTAATTTCTTTATCTTTGTGTTTCCATACAAATACCTATAGTCTTCTCACTTCAAGTGTACATATTGTTCTTATTGTATTCCATTCTGTTTGCTTAACATAATAATATGTAATTCATTTCAAATAAATGCATGTATATATTGCGGCGGAACATATGGGGCACAGAATCTAACTTTTCAACAAACAACAACAACAACAACACATTTTTAATGAGTTATTCATTATATCTTTCCTTTATACAATTGCTCGCTTCTTTATGTAAACCAACGACGCATTTTTAATGTGTACTTCATAATATTTGCACACAAATACATATAGTTTTAAAATGCCAACAAACAACCATACAAATTTTAGTTGTTTTCAACCAAAGCTTTGTACATTATATCACTTTTTTGCATATTGAATTGTTAAAGGGTTAGACTTCATGTTTGCACTTTTTAGAAAATATGAAATAATAAGGAAGTCAACTTTAAAGGTTCTCATTCTTTACAAATGCATGATTTCCTGAACAAATCCTTCATTTCATGATTGACTGCCCTACAAGTTTACATTTTCCACCATATATTTGCAGAATTCTCACAATCTCGAGCATCTTTTAGTTGCCATGGAAATAACTTTGACACACGAAGGAATTTCTCAATTGATTGAGGGTGGTTCCAATGTTGACCCCACATTTCGATACATCTTTTTGCTTGAGCTCTCTAAGGTCCATTCTCAACACGGGAGCCCAACATCGTGTTGACCTTTCAGATGGGATACATTTTCAGAAAGCACTTCTACCCTCCAAATTTGCAAGTCATGTAACCGACAATTCAATACAAGAAGGCTCCATCGTGTGCTTACACAAATCCCTCATTAGAATGATCAAAAGTGAACTGTAAGCTTCATCTCTTGCTCAATTACCAATGTACATAAACTCGCTATATCAATTAAAATTTAATTCTGTTTATTTTTTCCATCCGTTGCTCAGTTCTAATTATATCATGTTTTTCTTTTCCATTGCAGCACCGTTCTTATCATTGAAATGGATGTTGTTGTTGAAACACATTTGGTAATCGGTGCTCCAATCCGACTACCAACAAATGCTCTCAAACACAGTCAGTTGCCACAAACAGATGCAAGTGCAAATCGGGTTAACAAATATTTTACGAGAACACCAACTAAAATAAGTGCTTTGAATACATCTATGCACATGTGGTCCGTAGAGGGTCGTGCCCTAGCAAAAACAACCCTTCGCCAATATCACAATGCAAGGGGAAATGGATCCGTGTTTGGGTTTGATTTTGTTGATCAGGAAGGAGGAGAAATCCACATCACTTGTTTCAACGAGGCCGTGGAAGCATTCTATGAGCAGATTGAGAATGGGAAGCTATATACAATTTCCAATGGGAGGATTGCGAGGATTGCTGATGCAAAGCTATGTTATAACCATTTGAACAATGCTTTGGAGATTTTCCTGCAACCTTCCTCAACCATATCTCCACTCATAGCAAATGAAGATACAATACCTTCCCATAACTTTCACTTCACCAAAATCAAGGAATTACCTGCAAGCGCTGAAGGTTCTACAGTTGATTTGATTGGAATTGTTGTTACGATGTCACCATGCTCAACAATTCGTCGGTATGACAAGTCTGAAACAAAGAGAAGAACACTGCAGTTAAAGGACATGTCGGGTTTCAGTGTAAGTGTCACATTGTGGGGACATCACTTAGATGATATAAGCAACGAACTTGAAGACATGCTTTCTATACCGCCTCTTCCGGTCCTCGCCTTGAAAGCTGCCCGCGTCTCCAGTTTCAATGGAAGCTCAGTGGACACTGTTTCAAGAACCAAATGTTACGTCAACCCTAAAATTTCAGAAACAAATACACTTCATGGCTGGGTTGATTCCGATGACTACTTCCTTCCAGCGCCCTCTATCACAACCCAATTTCTAGGCCCTCCAAAAAGCATGACCTCTGTAACGACGATTTTGGAGGTACTAAATATGGGGAACACTGAGAGAAATGAATGGGCCATGGTTACTACAGAAATCACGAATATTAGCATGGACAACTTTTTTACAAGGCATGTCCTCTTCAAAAAGGTGACAAACAATGCAGGAAAAAGGTGAAAGAGAATGGTAATGGTTCATGGTTATGTTCAAGTTGCAACAGACAAGTGCAAAACTATGATTATAGATATGCACTCAGAATCGATCTAAAGGACCCAACAGGAGAACTTCAATCAGTTACCGCTTTTGATGAGATAGCTGAGTTAATCATGGGTGTTGCAGCTAGCGACCTCCATATATTGACTATAGACGAAGATGCGACTAGTGAAATTATAAGTAATGTCATTGGAAACGAATACTGCTTCACACTTTCACTGAAAAAAGAGACATATTGCGAAACAACAGATTGAAATGTGTCATCCTTAGTTCAAAGAAAGCAGAAAATAGTGCAACTCCTCCATAACCTTTACGCAAGGATTTCCAACCCACCCGTCCCTTCAAACATTACACCCTCACTCATCCCATTCTATACTTTGAGCTATCACTGCTTATGTTTCTTATTTCATATCTATGTTTCACTTTTTTCCCTCGCTTCAAAAGAAAACTGTTGAATTCCCTTATACACGACATACTTATTGTCTCCTTCTATTATGCGGATTGTTAGTATTTTTAAGAAAATAAATATAAAAATATTCAATTTTGTTATGTACGTATTTACATCCTTCTGTAGTATGTGAACACATTGTATGTTTCTATATATCTAATACTCTTTTCCTTAATAAAAAAGTAGTTTCTCAAAACTCAAATTGTTACCTCTTATGCGTATTTCCCATTGGAACTCCACATGCATTACAATTGAATTTAGTTTTACATTTTCACTTATTTCTGCATTTGTTTGTCATCAAACTATGTATCGTTCCTTGCTAACCCAAAATGATCTTTATCCAACAGGTGGTACTCCATAATCATGTGACTTCGCAATCATGTCGACTCCTGTAAAACGAGCCCAACGAAGAGAAAACTACGCAAAAAATAAAGTACACATAACTGCTGAGCAACGGCGTCGTAAATTAGAGCATAGAACAACGAAAATCTCTAATATCTTTCAACTTACAACGACCAACAACCTACGATCCCCCAACATTCCAATCTTGCCATCAAATACAACTACTGAAGAATTGCCAACCAACATTCCGCATGTAACTTCCATGGAAAAAACCTTTCAAGAGCATGCCACTTCCTTCCGTATGAACCCATCTTTGCTAGCAACTGTCACTTTGCCCCAAATGTCTGGGATGCCACATGAAACTGTCTCAAGTACTGACCTCTCTTCAGTTCATCCCACATATACAACCGGTTTCTCCTCTCCTTCAGACTGCTTTCCACCTTGCAATCCACAAACGACTGAAACAGAACACCCCACCCCTTCTAATACACAGAGATTTCCCATATCCCCGCTCTCTTCACTGAATTTAGAAGCCCAACGTCGGTTTCACAAAAGAATAGATTTGTTGGCAAACATCCAAACTTGCTCAATCTGTTTGGAAAATTACCCTAGAATTAAAACATTTTTTTCCGAAGGCTTTCCCTCGTGTAACAGATGCAAAAGTGAAAAACAAGGCCACCACTTCTCTTCATGGAACAACATGGACCCTGAAAAACAACCTATCGTTCTTGCATCTTTAACCCAAATCGAGGAGATGCTTATCGCACGAGTTAATCCATTCATGCAAGTCGCCCAAGTACGTGGCGGGCAATACAAATACTCAGGACACACCATAAGCTTCCCGCAAAACATTACTTCAATAGCAAAGACCCTACCCCGCTTGCCTTGGAGATTTGGACATAGTTCTCATACAAAGGGAAGGATCTAATTTAAAAATTATGATTTCTACGCCAGGTAGATCTCGTGTTTGTGCAGCCTTGCAATATAAAATCTAACATGACCCCTATTACAAAGATGTCTTAATCGACGATGATGCCCTTTCCTCACTACCATCTGAATTGTCAAATGTTTCCTCCTCTCTCAACACAGCCACAATGGAATTTCCCCAAATGCAAACTTGCTCTACAACTCATGGTAGTGGTGTTCCCACCCACTTTGATGAAACATATGAACACTCATCGTCTTTCGTGCCAACACCTCACAATACAGGAACAGAAGAAGAGGAAATCAAACAGTTCTTGCTCAACCATGATGGTAACACTCCATTTACCATGCCATGGCCAGAGCTTGGGCTTTTGCCAATAAATGAATATAATACGGAAGGCCTATTCTCAATGGCTTTCCCAACTTTATTTCCGACAGGAAAAGCAATGTGGCAACAACCCCGCATTAAAGAAGTTCCAATGCATGAATACGCACTTCATTTGATGCGTTACCATGATGGGCGTTTCGGTTCCCACCCAAGATTTTGTTACTTCCTTCTAAACCTCATAATGCGACACAGAAGCCAGTCCATGGCAACAGTTTTTATGAAACAGAACACCGAATCTGGAATCCCTCCAACAATTAGAGAGCTACGAAGACAACTACTGGAATGCCCCAAAGACAACCTCCCAGATAGCTTAATGCGCTTTGGATCGAGCCTTCGAGGGACATGTTCATTTTGGGCAAAAGTAGAAGCGAGCTTTTAGATATGGTGGAACAATTAGGGACACCAACCTTATTCTTCACTCTAAGTGCTGCAGACACTAAATGGCCAGATCTCCACAATATTATGTCTAGTGAATGCCCAACAGATCCTCGAGCCACCCAACGTTGGAGAACACTTAACATTGTCTCTAACCCTCATCGAGTATCAACATACCTGCATCACAGATTCACAATATTTCGGAAGAAATATTGCAGAAGGAACTTGGAGCAGTAGACTTTTGGTACAGGTAATCAAATCTACTTATTTTAAAGTTTTTCCCAAACTACATATCTAATATTTATGTTCCCTCGTCTCGCAGGTACGAATGGCAACATAGAGGCTCTGCACATGTCCACGGTTTATTGTGGCTCGAGAATGCACCAAAGGTAGACGAACTGGACTGGGAGGACACAACAGTTATTGAGGCGACAAAACAATACTTTGATAAGTTCGTGTCTGCCTGGAACCCCCGCCCGGCTTGCAACCGCTTGGATTTCGTTCGCAGGTCACTCCTAGATGACCCTTGCTTGCTAGATACAACACAAATTCTATCCACCTCCCCGCATGCGGACCTTGAAGAACTACTTAATCGAGTTCAGCGCCACACTAAATGTTCAGAGCAGACATGCTGCGTAGAAAGCAATCATAGCTGCAGTGTAGGTACAACGCTCCTTGGGCCATGCAACCTACTTCTTCCTTACACATTGAAGGTGACAGGAAAATAAAGTACCTCCCTTCCAGAAACGATGACAGATTGAACATCCACAATCGAACAATGATATACATATGGAGAGCAAATGTCGATTGCCAACCGGTACTTTCCCGCCATGTCGTTCTTAAGTATATTGCAAAATATGCTTCAAAAGCAACGCTCAGAAACATATCACCAAATGCTATCCAGAGTTTCAAGAGATGCAGACGCAGATTCTCCAGCACATATCGTGATCCGTAAAATGCTCACAGAAAGCGTTGTTGAACATGACATAAGCGCACAAGAAACATGCCACATGCTGCAAAAAATGCCACTTGTTATGTGCAGCCGTCCATTCGTATCATTAAATGTTGGAAAAAAGATTCTGAGATGTGTCGTTGAAAGTGACGCCGATGCACAACAAACAACCGCTTTCTTAGATGCATATAAACTTCATCCAACAACCATGGAACACCTACCACTTATTCAAGTTACTCGAGATTGGAGCTACAACAAGCACCGTAAAGGTGATAAATGGAAAAAACGACCGATACAAGCAATTGTACGGGTCCACCCGAGATATGTGGATGTCCTTGCTCAAGAATCAACATCATATGACCTTTTCTATTGGTCAGAACTCCTATTATACAAGCCTTTCAGAAATATCGCGTTTGAATTTGGCTCAACCCCACATGACATCAATGTCACTTGGGACATGTACAAGCACAACTACAGACCGTGGCATGTTCTACGCACTACCGCAGATACAGGACTTGCAACAGATGTTAGTTCTGACTCAAAGCCCGAATGCAGTATTCAACAAGAACCATTACAAGAATGGCAGTTCTTTGCACAACTTCGCCCCGAAAACAACACGGGTCTAGACAGTCTTGAAATGTTGGGGAAACGAGATTTTGACATACACAATAATTGGACCATACACGACGTTCCCCATGATTTGCAGATAACTGGTTCATCATTCATCGAGAGAGAGAAGGCAGACACAATTAACAACAACATACATGCCACACCACCATCTTCCACACTTCCTTTGTCTCCAGAACAACAAATAGCTCTTGATACCATACTACACCATTCAACAAACAAATCCCTTCTACCTCCACTAAGATTGATAATTCAAGGAACGACTGGCACAGGAAAATCATTTCTGATAAATAAAATCCAGAATTCATTCATAGCATCAACCATATCTCCCTCTCCTCTACTTGTTCTCGCCCCTACCGATGTTTCAGCATTCAACATCTCTGCATCCACAATCCATGCAGCCATGCGTATTCCAATCAAAGAACTAAAACCCCTTGAAGGTAGTGCATTATCGTCTTTTCAAGAATTGCTGAAACATATAGAATATGTTCTTATTGATGAAATGAGTTTCATCGGGCCAAAGTTGCTAAGCAAAATTGACAGTAGGCTCCACAAAGCTTTCCCACACTCAAGAACATCTGAATTTGGGAATAGATCAGTCATCCTCCTCGGTGACCTCGAGCAATTACCGCCGGTTTTGGACAGTCCTCTTTACGCAAGTAATTCCTACGGAGCAACCCTTTGGAAGGGATTTCAATCTTCCATTACATTGCGAACAATATTTCGGCAACAAGGAACAACCAATGCACAGGTTTCATTCCGGAATTTACTGCTCCACATGCGAGATTCGACCCCTTTAATTGAGGATTGGGAACTCTTAATGTCTCGCACAGACACACACCTAACTCAGCAGGAGCTCAACATTTTTAAGGATGCACCACATTTGTTTGCAAAAAATGATCAAGTGGCATGCCACAACCTACAGATGTTGAAGGCATTGAACGTTCCGATCGCCCAATCCATTCTTTGAAAGTAAGTGGACTGGACCAGAAATCTCGATGATGATCGGTTCTGAACACAACGTTCTATTATGCAAACAACAAAAAATCATGCTTATTGCAAATCTATGGGTTGATGCAGGCCTCGTGAATGGTGCCACAGGAACAATCACAGACATTGTCTACGACGCATCAATGCAACCACCAGCATTACCTTTATTTGTTGTTGTAAAATTTGATAGATACAACGGCCCATGTTGGGATCCCTCCAACCCCTTACATATTCCCATACCCCCTATTTCCAGAGGGAATCGAAGACAGTTGCCGATTAAAATGGCCTGGGGATTAACTATCCACAAGTCGCAGGGACTTACTTTGCACAGAGCAACCGTCGACATTGGAACCACTGAAAGGCAGGGTCTGACATTCACAGCTTTCTCCAGAGTACCCTCGCTTGCAAATCTGCACATTTCACCCGCTTTTTCATTTGAGAGATACTCAAATATGGCGCACGTACCAGCACTCGAAGCAAGAAGAAAGGAGGAAGCAAGACTACTATCACTCAACCCATCGTAAATACTAGCTTCTGCTTTCATAGCACCTCAAATACTACTATACTCAACATTTCTTCTATCGAAAGCGGCAAGGTCGTTCAAGGGATATCAAATGTAATCAAGTTTATTGAAACTAAAATTGCCCACTAAATGCTACCACTCATGATATAAATACTGCAAACGTATACATGTCTCATTACGTGTACGTATACCTACATTTATTTTTTGTTTGCAAATATGGTATGCAACTTTAAAAGTACAAACCAGTAACATAATTAAATGTACACATACAACATTACAATGTAATGTTTCAACTAAAGTCCTACACTACAACTATCAAGCACACACATTATCAATTGTATAATAAATGTTTCTCTAACAAAACACCAACTGAACAACCAATGCACAACTAACAACATCAACTATAAAATTGATTAACTATCGAAAACGATATCACAAGTAATCATGTACGAATTTATAACAAGTTTGAAATGTAGAAACAACCTTCAGATTAAGTGGATCAATAATAACTATGCCTCTAAATCAAATAACATATACCATTCGGCGTTCACATCTCATGAAACACATGTGATTGCTAGTATAATAATTTAGAACACATAAATTTCCGATAATTTAACACTTAAAAAACGCTTTTAGTAGAATAAGATCGTGATCCACAAAATATTACATTTTTACAATGTTTTGGTAGAGTATTGTCTGTCTCCTCATACTATTCCTCCACACCACCCATAATGACATCCACTAAATAGGGAATTCGAGGGAAGAACAATATTTTTAACGCTATCTAAACATTTCCTTAGAGCTAACTTGGTATCAGCTACAGGAATAAATGTCTTCAAATTTCCATGGAAGGCCTCCCTTTCTTCTTTGGATTGGCTGTTACAGTACGAATCCCTCACTCCACTCTGCTCTCCACCTTTTAACTTAACTTTTAGAGCTCCATTTTCTTCTACTACTTTGTCATTTATTTCCACCATCTCTTCAAAACTTCTTCTCAAGTCAGCAATCTCATTCTTGAGTCTATCATTTTCTGCATTCAATCTCCCAACTATTCCAAATTGTGTTTGCAGTAATGTTTTTTTGTTGCAGATCATGTCCTTTTGCAGCTTTTGACTTTGTTGATTAAGTCGAGGGACTTCTTTTTCACAGTTGAATTCTTTGTAACCAAATCTTCCGCCATCTTTAGACCTTCTACCGAGTTAAGCATCTTCTTATATTGTTTTGTTTCGTTAATCCACATATCCAATTTGTTTTGAAGCTCATTCATTTCTTGTTTCACTGAACTATTCTCTCTAACCAAATCTTCAACCCGCTTGTCACTTCTTTCTGACATAGATATAACTGACTTCTTCTCTTGTTCTACTAAACTCAGTTTCTGACTATAATTCTCCACTTTCTTCTTCAAATATTTATTTTGAGTAACCACTTCTTCAAACTTCTGTGTCAACTGTGTCCTTTCATTAGTATCATTCTCATCTCCCAATTGTGCCTTCAAAAATTCACATTCAATGCACATTTCTTCATATTTCTGGCACAATATTCTTCCTTCATTTGTCATAAGCTCGAGGTCGTTTCGGAGCCCTGCAACTGTTTCTTCCAAATTTTCCTTACAAGTGTTCCACAAGCACCCATCTTCAGTCATCTTTGCATGTAATTTTCTAGTCCCTTCAATGCATTCTTTTAACATATTTTGAAACTCTTTTTCTTCTTCTCTGAAATGGGTGCGCAGATCTTCATATTCCTGCCTCAATATTCTTGCTTCATATTCCACACATGTAAGTTTCTCTTGAAAATTTGCGTTAGGTGTATCCCACAAGCACCCATCTTCAGTCATTTTTTCTTGTAATCTCTTACTCGCATCATCCACTTCTTTCAATTTCATTTCCAAATCATTATTTTTGTTTCTTAGTTGAGTGCACAATTCTTCATGTTCTTGGCACAAATTTGTTTTTTTATTAGACTCATCTTGCAGCCCTGCAACTGCGCTTTCAAAATTCACCTTGCAAGCTGTATCCCACAAATTCTCATCTTCAGTCTTCTTTGCATTTAATTTCTTATTCCCATCAATGCATTTTTCTAACTTATTTTCGTCCTCAGCTTTTTCTTGTCTTAATTGAGCACACAATTCTCTGTCTCTTAAGCTCAACAATCTTGTTTCCTTGAGCTCATTTCGCAAATTATTTTCCATGTCAATTTTTCTTCTCTTACTCGAATGCACCACTCTTCATATCTCTGGTTCAACATTCTTGTTTCAATGAGCTGATTTTCGAGCGTTGCAACTCTGCCTTGTAAAATTTCCTTACAAGAATCCCACAAGCAGACATCTTCAGTCATTTGTTCTTTTAGTTCGTGAATCTCTTCGCTGTATTCTATTAACTTGTTTTCCAACTCGACTTTTTCTTGTTTTAATTGAGTGCACAATTCCTCAAGTTCCTTCCTCAACATTTGTGTTTCGACGAGTTCATTTTGCAGAAATGTAACTGTGTCTTCCAACTTTGCCTTACAAGAATTCCACATGCACCCATCTTGGAACATTTTTTTTTAAATTCTTTAGTCTCATCATCATATTCTTGTAATTTATTTTCCAACACATTTTTTTCTTCTTTTAATGTAGTGCACAATTTTCATGCTCCTTCGAAAGTATTCCCATTTCATTGAGCTTGTTTTGCAGATTCTTCCTACAAGAATCCCACAAGCACCCATCTTCAATCATTTTTTCTTTTAATTTTTTAGTCTCATCATTGTATTCTTGTAACTTATTTTCCAACTCTTTATTTTCCTGACTTAATTTAGTGCACAATTGTTTACGATTCTGGCTAATAATTCTTATTTCATTAAGCTCTTCTTGAAGCTCTACAACTTTCAGTTGCAAATTACCCTTACAATCATCCAAAAATAAGCCATCTTCGTCCATTTTATCTTGTAATTCCTTCATTCCATCATTCAACTTATTTTCCAAATTATCTTTTTCATGTTTCAACTGTGTGCATAGATTTTCCTCCATCGATAATCTTGTTTCATTAAGTTTATTTTGTTTCATTAAGTTCATTTTCAATTTTGTCATATCATCATCTTTAGTTGCTTGTATCTCATCCTTTGCAATTACAGTTTGGTTGGTGCCCTCCAACTTTCTCATCCCATTTTCTTTGTTGGTCTGCTTTGAAATTTCTTTAGTTCGTGAAGGTTCGGACATTCTTTGCTTGTTATTGCCTTTTCCTTTTGCCATATTGCTTTAAAAACAACTAATTTTTCAGTAGAAAGATATACAGGTCTGCAAGATAAGATAGGCAACTAAAATAGGTTGATGTTTGTGATGGATTATAGAGAGAAAAGAGTTTGAGGTTATGTAGGTAGCAATTGCAGTTCTTGGACGGAGGGTTGCATCCCTTCGGCTAATTACAAGCTGGTTCACATAAACAAGCTTGTGTACAATTTAAAATTCTACCGTGAGGAGTTTGGTTTTTTTATTTTTATTTAAAAAAAAATCCAATTGAAAGCATATTCAGTAATTAAATGTTGAATTAAATAGCGGACCTATAATTTCGGTTTCAAAAACAAAAATCAAACAACACATTAAATTTTTTTTTTCCAAGATAAAGTTAAAAAACAGAAATGGAGTCCATGTGTAATGATGTGTCTATAGGGTCTCTTGTTCAATGATAACCAAGGCTAGTGTTTCATGTTTTACCACCATAGTGTAATGTGTAGTGCCCCAAATTTATCCACTCAATAAGGACAAAGATCCTCCAAGATAATCCCGTAAAAATTCGGAGATTTTATTTATTTTTTCGGTTTAGTGTTAAGTAGTTGTCATTAGATTCTCCTTTACCAATCCTAATGCAAATCTGGTTGATAGAAATATGGATTGGTTCCATAATATATTTGGAACTCAAGGGGTTATTTAGGATCCAATACACCACATCGTGAAGATTTAGTCAAGTATGAGTTAGGTTTTATTTTACAAAAAGTTTTCCATTATCGGCTTGTTATCCATAACTCGTACTAAAAAACCATAGAAGAAGGGAATGAGTAGATGTCATAATGGCCTCTCAACTAAGCATTACTTTGAATTAAATTGTGAATCTTCAACCAAAAGTTCTTTCCCTCTCGATAAGGTTATAACTTAAATGTTGACTCAAGTGTTAAGATTAATCAAATAATACAAGAAATGAGCTTGACTTTCAATCTTTCTGCAACATTAATCTTATTAGGAAGGTCTTAGTTGTACCACTATCTCCAAAGTAGTTATCACGATTCTTTTCCGTTCATGAAGAAACTAAGTTTCGGTTACAGAAGCTGCACAAATCATGACTCGAGATTTAGATCAACTGGATCCTATTTGTACCAATTACGGTCCATATGAAAAAGGTAACACTCACCTAATGACTTGCGTCATTACATGTTCGTTATCCTCTCGTAGCCATCCAAAACTGGCATGGACAAGATTCCATGACATGAATGTCGTCTCATGATTTATGTACTTCATTTACAAATTAGTTGGTTGATTACGATAAGGTAGTTGAATTCAACTTATGCTAGGTTATATCGTATCGATACGCGTCTCTTTTTTTCGCGTTATAAATCTTAGTAACTTCGTTAGTTATCATCATCATTTAGGGTCATATAATATGGTATTATCGCAACTTATAGTTTCCGTTAGCTCGTAGGTTTATCGAACATGTTTCACACGAAAAGTCATAAGTAAATTCTTAGCGGGACAATATAATATTTCATAAGTTATCGTCATTGGTGAACAATATACTTGTTTCGATTATCATATCATTGTCGATCTATGTTGCTTACAAACCTATTTACTTAATCTTAATGACATCGAAAGCATATAAAATCTTTTATTATAACTACACTCATATTAGACATGCTTAGATGTAAAAATAGTAATATAATTCTTTCACTTCATGGAATCGTGATACTCAAAACAACGAGTACTTTATTTAATACTTAATAATGATACTACATGGTTTTAGTAGTGATTATCAACGAGATAATCTCAAGAGTACAATAGGTCATATTGCCTTCATTCGATCTGCAAAGTAATACTTGCGCATTTAAATAAAATACAATTACAATCATTAACAATATCCAAAATCAAATAATCACAAACATCACATGATGAAAAATGTGTAAGATAATCCAATAACACTTCGTGATAATTTCTTCGTTCTGCAATCTGTAGGATAGATAAAATGATATACATGGTCAGTTCAATGAACTAGCATGGATTAACAACTCTCAATCATGTTGTTACATTACGAAGTGGTGAATATAATAAGATTTTAACTTATAATGGAAATATTATCTTCATCATACAATAATAAGTCTAAATATAAATATGAATCCAAAGGAAGTGAACTTATTGAAGAATACCATGACTCCAACAAACATCGATTCATGATCGACAAATAGTATCTTAACATCTTTCTTGTCATTCACATCTTTGAATTCAACATCATAGAAATAATTGAAGAGTCTCATTCTTCAAAATAAATAACAAAACCACATGTAACCAAAAATCATTTATTGTATGACAGTCATCCTTGTACCTAAGAATATTTTTAAATGAAGTAAATAGAGTTCCATTCACAAGAGGATAATTGATAAGGATCCAACATATAAATACAACAAAAACAATTATCACAACATACCTTTATTATAATTAAGATACAATGATAACATAAGTGTCATAGTTAACTTCTCTATTTACATAATTTCACTTAAAAGACAACCATTGTGGTCATTCAACTAAGGTTTCTTGAAGTCCAACTATAACCAAAAACCCTTGAAACTGAAATAGTTTGTCTACATGATGTATTCAATAATTCAACCAAATGGTCTAATAACTCTATAACTAATCAGTGCACGAAATTCCACTAAGTAACTACTTCTATAAATCAATTTAATTAAGAATATCAGTCACTACATCAATCGATGAAGGTAGACAAAGCCTGCAATTTTAATATGAAGTATTCACAAATGTACAAAGAATGAACATAGTTTTTGTTGTGCTTATATATGATTTGGGTTCAAGATAAATGATAGAGGAGTCTCTAATACTTCAGAGACAATGTCAAAGAAGACTCCACTTCTTATTGCATTAATAGTGACCATTATCAAACACATCGACCACTTGATATGAAGAATGCAATGGAGGAGATGAAACCATCACAAGGAATACTCAATACTGAACTCATATACAACTAATCAAATCCCCAAAAATCAAGTATTTATCATACCTATAATGCTTCATATACCCATGAGTTTATTTACTTGCTACAAAATTTCAAACAATGAAGAATAAGCTGACACCCAACAATTATTTAATCCATAGTCACAATCATTAATAGGAATAAATGAAGAATATTAAAATCTTAATCATGCAGACCAGAAATGGTACAAGTTGAGAAAAACTAGACAAGGGAAATCAAAATAATTCATACCCATCACGTGTATTTTGCAAATATGGTTTTCAACCAAATAAAACGGTCATAACAGGCCAACAAATCGAACCCAAATGCTAACGAAATCAAAATAACTTACACTTTTAAATTTTGAAAGCACTCAGATAAGAAATTGATTTCCTTATTGTTTTTCCTTTATTTTCCAACCCAGACTATAATGAAAAATCAAACAAACCAAGAAATAAAATGACCCATTAATTATTCAACTCATTTGAAATGAACAAAGAAGAGAGAGAGTCAAAAATACATGCCTATATTTAATGAAACTTCTACAATTTTTCCCATTTTCCTCTTGCGCAAATCTCCACAAAAATCAAACAAAAACTCACAAAAACATCTCCCAACTCATATAACTTAAACGCCATTGAAGCTATTAATATTCTATTACTATTTTTAGCAAAGATAAGCCACAAAAATATCAACTGAAATTGGTTTCTCCCGCTTACGCCATGCATAGCTCGTCTAAATGGAGCTCAAGAATGATAAACATACTATTAAAAATGAACTCTATTGCATGTCATTTAGCTTCTCCAAGAAGCTTCTAGAATTCAATATAATTGGGCATAGTAAATGCCCTTGAATGCTTTTAGGTGTCATGTAGTGGCCTAGAATAACTCACCACCGCCAATGCCAAATTTCCTCCAATTTAAACAGAGTTACAAGCGGTCGAAGATCATTTAAAAATATATAACTTAAACAATAATAGTCCAGTGTAGATGCATGGTAGACTTTTTCCACATAAAAATCAAACAACTCTAAGCTTAATCAAATTCACTTTTGCATGGAATTCTTACGTTTGGTCAAAGACCATCATATCAACCAATCAAATCTCCTTTGCAATGTATGGTGTGGTCGATTATCGACCAATTTAATAAAACATTCTCTATGTCATAAGATATGGTTGAAGACCATTAAGTTTAAAACAATTAAAATATGCCATGGGTCTTAGACCTCTTAAACTCACAAATGTGTAATAACTTACCTTGCCTTTATTTTTCATGCCACGACAATAATAATGCCATCTATACATGGTCCAAGACCATTTTAGGTCAACAAATGAAATAATAAGTTTGACACAAATGAAACAAATATATTAATGTCATGGGTCTTAGACCCACTAAGTAATCAACATTACCTTAATCATTTTAAAATCGCTAATTGATAAAGTCTGAGATCAATTACCATTATCATCGACACATTAAATGATAATTTGGTTATCAAAACAAATAATGTTTACCTTGTCGAAGATCGGGAACATCACCGACACGATAATGAAGACCTTATTAATGCATTATGGTCCATGACCGATGTAGTCAAACACTAGAATGGTTAGTTGAATATTATTTCTCAAAGAATGAAATAACACAAATAAATTCATGTACAAATTCTTCAACATTATAAAATTAGTACCTACAGTAAGCTAGGTAAAATCATACCAACAAGTACAACAATAGATTAATATATTGAGAAATTGTGATTTCATCAACTACTGACTAGAAAAGAGGTGCCCAACATTCATGTTAAGTAGAACACATTGATGATGATGTAAGCCTTCAAAGCATGTGTGACATAATGTTTGGTTCAACTACTTGTTATTGTTGCGGTATATATATTTTTGCATTTATTGAGTTTTTTTAGGAAACTTCATTCTTTGGAGGATTTTTAATATGCATGCCCATATCTAAAGTATATTTCTTGAAAATATTATAGATTCTGATGGCACCACCAAGGCGGAAACCATAAAAGTTTGTTCCAAAGGTGTTTACAAGGTGAGACCACTTTTTTAATATTATTTTACATGTTTCCATGTTTCATGTTGCTTAACTGATAGACTTGAACAAAATTGAGTTTACTAGGTTATTTTGTTACGATGATTCCTTTTAAAAGCATGCTATAATTTGGGTTCAATCTACTTGGCCCCAAAACAACATTAAGTTAGATTTTGTTTATAATATAACTAAAAAAATTGTTTCATTTTTGTGACCCAACGTGTACTACAATCAAACTGTAGAAATTTTTGACTTTGTATGTTTAGAGGTCAGTCCTTGTGTTATGCTCATAGACATGAGGTTTTATAGTTTCTAATTAAACCACCCTCGAAGTCCTCCTTTGGGTAGATTTCTCTAGTTTTTCATCTAATGTTAGCTCTTTCTAAACCTAATAGCCTCCTTAGTAGGTCGTGTCATATACAAAAAAACTATATGTTCTACCATGCACAATTACAAAAGTGTTTCGTGTGGAAGTTGACAATTATTTGGACCTTAAGGAGTGTACAAAATTTCAAGTGGGTGAATTCCACCATACCCAAATGGTGTTATATATTAACCTACCAAACACTTGCTTCAAATGTTAATCTTCCATAGAAGATTCATGATTTTTTTCTTTTAGTTGTGTAAAAAAATTCTTTAAAATATTACTTCAATTATTCCTCAAGTAAATGGTAGACATGGTTGCACCACGATGGGTTGAAGAAACAACCATAAAAATCCATTCTTTATAACCCCTTTACGATTGTTTCTAAAAATTTCAAAACGCATGATAGCTCAACTCTTGCTCTAAAGAGTTTTGGTAACCCCACAATGTATATATGTTTAGACGCTCAAATTTGGCAATATATCCTTTGACACTAATGATCTATACATTGCACACTCACATGAAAAAATGCACTCGCCTCACTCTTGCTTAGCACACCTTGATAAAACTTTATGCATTTACTTATCTTTCCACACCTCTTTGTTGAAAATCTCTAAAGTTTAACAACATAACATACATCTAGAAACATCCATTCTTATGCTCGTGAAGTCAAAACATATTTTTCTCCCTCTTGTCCATAAATACCATTTTTGTTGGGATGTAGAATTATATTCTCGACCCTATTGTAAAATTTTGGACCAACGTGCTTTGAGTTAATTCCTTCAATTCTATAACATTCTTATCAACAAATGTGCCCCCTTGGTCAGCCTTTCATGACATAATAACTTTCAAATGCCTATCTAAGCAAGTAAATCATACCTCATTTAAGAACACGTGTCTTATGAAGTTGTCGTGTACAAGAAATTACTAAAAGAACTCAAAGCTCCCCAAACTACCAAATAACTCATGTACGTCCATTAGGGAAGCATGCTCTAGTGGATTGGATGGCCCCACATCCATTAAGGAAGCTTGATTTGTTAGCACTTTACATTACTCATGTTGTTTTTCACTATGGATTTGATAATTAGCATATTTCTTTACTCTTTACACACATGCATTCATGTGGTATATCAAGTTTGATGTAGGACACGCATAAAGTGGTACACGATGAAAGGTGTTGGTTTCCCCTTTACCCAAACTTACTATACATCCGGGAGAATTTAGTATACACTACACATGAGCGTTATTATTCTATTATGGTTCCATTTCTACTTCCTCATTACACTTGATTACATATATCATGTACATGTTATATTTTTAGCTAACAGGGGCTAACATATGCATCTTGTGAAGCATTGACACCTCTTGTTTCACATGTCTCTTTCTATATCACTTTTCGACACAAAATCACACACATATTACTATTTTACTATGCCATCAGTATTTTGTTTATATGAATGGATATTAAGCAAGAAAAGTATTCACTGGTAACACCATCTCTTGTTCATTTGTGTCTTTGATTTATTTTTATTGTACTTATCTTCCACACCCATTATTTTTGTATCGACACTTCAAGTTAGGTCAAAGGGATCCTTGTATTTCTATCTTTTCATATCTATCATTATTTATCTCAGGACACCAACGCCCACTCTGGACACTAGCACACTATTGCTTGTGTCCACTCTGGGTGCTTCGCCCTCTTTGTTCTTTTTACACATTTTTCACATTTTTGGTCGTCATTTTCTCCTTTTTTGTATTTATCCCATGCTCATATCCAGTCTTTCATGTTAGTAGTGTCAAAATTCAAACAAGAGATCCATATATATATACACAACATATGATGAGCGTCATTGGTAGTCTGGAACTTTAGTTATCTTATGTTTGTCAGTCCCAGGTGGTGTCATGTGCCTATTTGCAATAAAGGAAATAATTGAAACTGTGCTTAGTACTTATTTACTAGAAAACTTAACCAAATGTTATGCTAATTGCCATAAATAAATGAAAAGGATTAATTAAAAAATAATTAATGAACTCATAATTGAAAATACTAAAACAATGAAATTCTGGTAAATTGAATAAATGCAAAATAACAGAGATAAAATGGACAAGAAATTATCCCTTCACTTTGGGAAGGAGTGGCCCTTGTCCCTTCCCACAGATCCGTTTCAAAGTTGTAAATCACACGAGTCAAAATTTCCCTTGAATCATCACTTTATTGAATGAGAGAAATTCCTTTTATAAGAATCAATCAAACTCTCTTTTTCCTATTACGGATGCTTTTTATATTCGAGTAGTACTAGTCACTCTAAAAGAGGACTAGTTATTTGTATTTAATTACAACTACTTAACTAGAAGATGTCTATGACAACAACTAATTGTTTGAGGAGTTACAATTGTAGAAGGATTAATGCATACCGCACTTGGATAAAATTTATCCTATCAACTATAGTTGACGTCCGTAATTGACTCTTAGTTGAGGTAGTCAATCAACGCCAGAAGATATCAAATATTTTGTATTAGATCCCTATAATCATGACGATTATAAGTCAATGATTTGTTTTGATTGTCTACTCCAAGTCTTTAATCAACTTGTGTTAAGTTGATTAGATGGTCCTCATAATTTTCATGATGGTTGAGATGGTAGCCCACGTTTCATGTTCCTTCCATTGTGTTGACTAGTGTACTAGTTGCATCAACTCGTCATTTGGCCATCTAAGACATCTACCTCTTTTGTGTGAGTTCCTAATTCCAAGCAAGTTTATGTGAGTACTTCGGTGAGTCTTGCACTCTTGATGAAGTCTACGCTAATGCACGAGCGAGTCTGTCTTTAGTGCATAAGCGAGTCTTGCATTGGTCTAGAGTTGGATCATGTGATGGCTTAAGATATGCTCTTAAAATTTATTGTTAATACGCATAAAGATTCATTTAACTCATATTTGAAGAAGTAAACACAAGATGAAAATAACAAGGTTATGCATAATATTTTCTTCTAAAATATAGTAAAGTATTAATTACAAAATTACAAAGGTGTCATGTTTAGCGTAAAATGATGACATGACAAAAAGGGGTTTACTGAGAGGATAACTGAGGGCTCATCACTCCCCCACACTTAATATTTAGCAGTTCCTCCTGTTACCTGTTTAAGTTTTCAACAATTCTTGAGAAATTATATTCATTGGCAAAAGTACGTCATGCCTCATCTTTCTCTGTATCACAAAAACCAAATAACTTGACGAAAAATTCCCTCCATCCTTTGTAATTGGTTTTGGACGTATCCCCATTGGAGTTACAGAGTGTAGCACAAGTGTTCTCACCAATGGAGGTTTGTATCTCATTCCAATCCATTGTTCCTACATTTCTAAGATAATCTTGCGAGAGATCATTTGCCCTTTTGATGACCAACGGAGGTTGGTTGGAGAAATGAATTCCTTCTTTTTCCAGGGCTCTAGAAGTATCCCATACCTCACTTGATAAGCATGAAAATGGACATTAAATGTTGGGAGTACCTGCTCCTGAAATATTATATGCAAGTTTCCATATTTGTTTTATACTTGTCCACCAATTGTAAGGAATAAATTTGAGATTGAAACCTTTTGAAAAATCCGATTGGAGTAGGGAGATCATGCCTCATTACGATGCCTAGATTAACTTCTTCTCTTACATATTATCCTTTTTGTTCCCTCCACACATACTAGTGTCTCAAAGTAGAGATAAATGACCTTAATTGTACCTCTCCAACATATAGATTAATAGAAATTGTAATTTTCTCTGGGAGAAGAAATTTATGGACATAAAACTCACACTATATATTTTTAACAAAATTATCTACATTATATATGCACCAAAAATTATTTGTCATCATCAAATTCTGTAGACTCCATGGAATAAACCCTAGAAATTTTCCACTTAAAGAACTATTAGTTTATAAACAATGCATAGAAATTAGAAGGAGCCATGCAAGAAAGGTCCTGATCATATAACTGAAAAATATGACACATATTATCTTGAATAATTTTCTTTTCCTCCTTTAACACTTTATAAATTCTTTAGACACTCCCATGAGACTATAGTTCATTCTTGCATCCATTTATCAATCCCCCTCAAAGACACCGATGTGAGGAAACATAAAGTCTGTTTGAGTTATTTGTTATGTGGTAAGTACAGGCTTTGTGTCCTTCTTGTTCTCTTGCAAGAGTATAAGTGATGTGTTTAATTCCTCTGTTCCGGTTTGAAGGAACTGAATCCTCTATTATTTTTCTTCCACATCATGTTGGAGTTGAAGGATTGTTTCTTCTTTCTATTCTATGACATGTTGTAGTTGTTGGATTTTTGTTCTTTCTCGGACTCCAACCGAGATAAAGTGGCATCTTTTGTTTACAAAAGGAGTTTTACTTGGGCATGTTGGAGTTCATACTATACTTTAGAGAGAGACAATACTTGAGGGATGATTGTGTCAAAATCAGGAGGGGAACTAGGTTCTCCTTTGAATAGGGGTACTTATCATTTGCCCCGACCGGGAGAGCCTTCAATGGTGATTGGGGTTTTATCAACTTCCATCTCAAAAACTGGAACAAAGGGAGATACATAGTGAGGAGGAGATGCAAGAGGTGTCTGGAGTAAAGTTTTCATAATTGTGGCCACTTCTTGTTCCTCCCGAGAAGGAACAATTTCTAGTTGGGGTTCATCAAGGTTTTGAGTAGGCCTTGATGATCTAAGGTGTTCCACTGTGTCATTCTAATGTGGAGGGCCCTCTTTCTAGAACCATTGTAGGTTACATGGCATACTTATTCTAAAATTTAATCCACTTCTTAGGGCCATGGCATTTCTTTTGATTTTCCTTCCCCCTCTTTTCTTTGCTTTTCGGTCTTCATGATGAATGATTATAACCACTACCCTACTCAAGGCGACGGTCCTTCACGCATTTTCCGAGAATGCTCTTTTTAACATGAATAGTGTTTTGGCATTGTTTATGGTTTAAGAGATCAATTTGGTTTTCACCTTTGGGTAAATGGGATTCTATAAATAGTTGGCTTGTGCTCAAGCAAATGGCCCCTCAAATTTGCCTCTGAATTTCTCATTTCAATAGCTTAGCCTTTCATTTTGCTTAGGATTCATAGTTTCATTTGTTATATGCATGGTTAGTATTGTTTAGCTGTTAGAAAGCCACATATTCTCCTTGTGCAAGTGTTGTTATTATTTCATCCAACCAATTGGAGTAGGATAGTTTGATTTTTAGTAGGAAGCCATTAAAGTTGCAGGTTCTACTCATCAAATAGGATAGTTTCAGGTTCTGGACGTTTTATGTTGCATGACTTGCAATAAATCCCGCTAGGAATTACATAAGCCAAGCTCTGTTCTCTTGTGTTATCCCTCTCCTACTCACATTGTATTCAGTCTGCATCCTAAGCTGCCATTGTCTCATATCTACTTATGTTGATGCTAGCATTACACACTTTTCTAGATCCACGTGAGCACGAAAGAACAAGGAAATCACACTGAGGGGACAAGGCCACACACCATTGGATTCGCCACTGTTACTAAAAATCCAGGTTCAAGCTTTCAAAGTTCTAGTTAAAAGCATATCAAGTAGAGTAGTCAATCATTTCATTTCAGTTAATTTTACTTTCGATATTGCCAGGGAAGCTGTGGGGATTGATAGTTTCTGAGAAACTATGATTCACTCCTCACTTCTGAGGTAGGATCGAGAGTCTTTCAAATAGATTAGATCAGTTATCTGGTTACTTAGAATAGATTCACAACTGCACAGACAAGTAGCTATACTCGGCTACTTTGTTTGTTTTAATTTCGTTACTAGTTTAGTTGTCAATTTCTAGATATATTAGATAATTGCTTTTTTTTTAGTTTATCAAAATATCAGATTTAGGAATATACATAGATATATCTTGCGTAGTCGATTTATTCTGTCATTAATTAGCTTTATATCACTTCCTTTTGCATGACAATCACGGGACCTAGGGAGCCCAGAGAATACGTATTCGAGCCTATCGTGCCTCAACCCAATCTTGTCGCAATAGCAATAACCGATATAGACCAAAATCTTAGAATCCAAGTCTTCCAAACAACAACAGACTTACAACAGATCAGCTCACAGTTAAGAGGGTTAAACATAGAAGATGACCAAGCACACATATTTTGGTCAAACTAGCCAAACTATAGGTTACCTAGATAAACATCCACATGATTGTAGAAGGGCTTGAAAGAGAAAAACATTCGGTTGTGATCCTTTGGTCCCACAACCAGATGTAGGAGATATTCTCACTGATATAGACACTAACTTAAGAATTCAGGTTGCAAGAACACCTGTAAGATACTCTGAAAAGATTGCACAACTGTTAATTCTAAACATAGAGGCCGAAAAGGCATACGACTATTGGATACTAGGGATTAGAGACTGATTCCACACATGACCATAGCAGGTCCACAACAACCACGAATCTACGGTTGTGATTCACAAATCCCACAACCCAACGAGTCCACAGTCAATCGACGTTGATGACACTTGGTTTACACACATTAGTATTCAGATCCACTCCACTTCCACCTATTATCATCACACAGTTATCCCTGTTGGATATAGTAGCTAATGAAGCTAAGGATTTCTGGACTAGGCCGGAGAATCACCCATAGAATCCACCATATCCATCATCCATCCTATGACCCTATCTGGAGATATACACGAAACAATCCCAGGTCATTTTCCCCATATCCCACAACCTATAGATCGAATCACGCCAGAGCTCGATATTGATTGGAGCCTTCGAGCAGTCATCCTCGCCAACTGATCTATCACGCCAGTTCAGGTTAGGAGGGCCTTCTTTGCCTTAGATTCACAGATTCCATTAGTGCGTGTCGAAGATATAAGATTTCCTAACTAGTTTACCCATACCCCATGTATAGTCCATCCCCACCGGCTATCTCGGCATGACCTCGGGAGGTCGGGTGCGAGGAAGAGTTACTTGTAGATTCCCATGCTCGCTTGTCACTTTTCCATCGTACAAAATTGGTGAACCCAACGTGAAACACACAGTGCTTCCCCTTTTCTTTATTACCTCTTTCTTCCACCTTCGCTCTTTCCCATTATTCTGTGGGTATTCATATACCCCCCGAATATGTCGGGATTCGATGCATATGGCAGACCTCTCCTAGGTCTTGAGGCATACTACGCTCAACTAAATAGATAGTCATCACCCTCGCTCTCAGTATGGGGTGACAACTATTCAAATAACCAATTATCAACACAAGCTCCACCTCCAAGGACTAGATATAGTTCATCTTTCCAAATAGAGGAGTTGGATCAACTCGCACAAATGCAACAAACAGAGCCTTCAGGCTCGAACAATATGACATTCACAGGAGAATCTGGTTCATCTCCTCGGTCTTTGCTTAGACCACAAATTAGCAGAGACAATCGATCCATACCTAGTTTTAGATGATGAACATTCGGTGCGTTACGCCGAGGAATGAACAATGCTCTGGGAGTATGTACCCACCTATAGGAAGTTTACAAACACGACCCGAGGTCTCTTTTCAAGAAAACACCTCCATACCACTACCTATAGGAAATTCCCTCGGTGAAACTTGGCAGGGCAATGATCAATTCATAGCGGGGTATCACATGACTATACAACCTCAGAATATACAACAAATGCCACCAAGGCAAAATACTGGGACTTCACCAAATGAAGTCATTTTGACTTTAGTAGAAAGAATTAGAGGGTTAGAACTTGCTCAAGCAAGTCAAACATCTCAATTCATGCAGGCAGGAAATTCCAATCCTCCACATCATCCTAGCCAAGTAGACCTCCTCACAGGAATAGGCACGTTGGGCATGCCTCCTCAGTATTCGCAACAAACACCAACTAGAACCGCCACCTCCAACACCATTCGGGTGGAGAATATGATACCCCCGGTCTTGTACAACACAATCCACTCTTGGGGAATACTCCTTCATACTTAAACATGTACTCCAAGTCACCACAAGAAGATATGTTCTCCTCTCCCGGCATGCTTGCTCAACCACAGGGGCTTCCTTATGCCCCTGCAAATGCATACGCTACGCCGTATCAGTAACCCATTCCACCTCCTCCCCCTCAATAGGCACCATCAATGGTGAAACCTATGCGATAGGGACTTACTCAGAGTATTTGAAAGAGCCCTTAGACTTCACCATACGAAGCGTCATGCTTCCAGACCTCTTCCCATTTTCCCAAATACAAAGGGAGGAGACCGAATACACACATTAAGGCCTATCTTCTGACCATTCGAGAATTGCTTCCTTGGGATGGGGTTGTTGCCAAAATATTCCCCAAAACCTTGGAGGGCATCACCCTCGATTGGTATTACTGAGAATACACGAAGCTTCCATCCATTCGTTTAAACAACTAGTTTGAGTTCATTAAGGCATTTGACATGAACAAACTGTTAAGAACAGGAATCAGGGAATTCTTGCACATTAAACAAGAACACTGATGAATATGTCACTCATTTCATCCGAGAGATGGCGTACAATCCTTTATTCTTCGGCCAGTGCTCCAAACATGGACCAAATGGAGCTATGTGATTTATTCCTTCATTCTCTCAGCAGAGAGGTGAAGGAAGAAGTCCAGAAGTTCCCACTAAGGACTTACGATGAAGTACTTGAGAGTGCTCTCTGAATAGATCAAGCGGCAATAGATAGCGGTCGCAAGACGTATGGAGCAAATGGGAGGTTAATCACCCCCACCCAAATACTACGACTTACCCTACTTGCCTGGCGTCAATCAAGGACCTAAAATCCTTAACAAAAATCACGGCGCAACAACCGATGGGGTAACTGACCAAGCTAAAAAGGTCAATGTTCTAAATACTCCACCGTTGGTTAACAATCAATGAAACAACAACTTTACCCCAACAATCAATTCGGTGGATTTTAATCATCCACAACAACAACAACAACAACAACGGTGGATCCAGACACAGGGTCCAAGCCAAAACTCAACTGGATATCAAAATCAGAACCAAAACCAAAAACAACAAATACAAAACCTTAATCCTAATAGACAACGGTTTGATCAGAGTTTTGGACCACAATATACGCCAAACCAACAACCTAGAAATTACAATCCTAACTCATATTGTGGTTTTCACAAGATTCGAGGCCACGACACTAGAACGTGTCATGACTACAATAAATTCATGCAACATTTTCCAGAGGAGCAAAGACAACTTTTCATAGATATGTTCTTGGCAGATCCTGCGTCACCAACACCAAATGCTTTTACAGGGGCAGTTTCCC
Organism: Taxus wallichiana var. yunnanensis; assembly: GCA_018340775.1. Classification (NCBI taxonomy): domain Eukaryota; kingdom Viridiplantae; phylum Streptophyta; class Pinopsida; order Cupressales; family Taxaceae; genus Taxus; species Taxus wallichiana. The sequence continues at coordinate 5,495,093 of CM031233.1, forward strand.
CTCAAAATGCTCCCCTCAAGATCTTCAATGATCCACTCCCAAGTCACAATAACAACAAATTAAATCCAAATGGGACGAACAAAGGTGTAATGGTAGGAAATAATGATTATGAAGCCTCGACTTCACTAAATCCACCTGTTGCACCACAATTAGGAAGTCAACCACGGCCCAAGATAGTCGGTTTAGTAGAATTAGATACCAAACTACCCGTGGAAGCCATAACAAGGACACGAGAGTATTCCTCTCAGCCAAATCCAAGTTACTCGCTAGAGACAGATAACATCCAACAAATATTAGTGAAACCCGTAGGTGCCTATGATCTGATTAATGACCTAACAAAAACCTTCTCTCACATCTCCTTTTTGGATTTGCTGAGGAACTCTCCTACCCACAGGGCTGCTCTTTTAGAGGCATTAGGGTTAGGTCATTTAATTAACATCACTCCACCTCCCGAAACACAGGTAAACCATATAGACTTTGATATCTACCCTCCGGGGCAGCCGGATAGGGATGCTGAGTTTATATTCGAAATAAACAAAATGCCAATAGACACTGAGATTGCACGCAGAGGTGATCTGGCCTTACATTTGCAAGTGTGGGTTTATAACAATTATGTTAAACGTGCAATGGTTGATGATGGGGCAGCAGTTAACATAGTCCCCTTCTCTTTCCTTCAAAAGCTAGGGTATGGAGAAACAAACTATTCCACGACTCGGAATACGCTAAGAGGCTATGATAGCCTTAAGGCCACTTCGATTGGAACTATAACACTACCAGTTACCTTAGGACCCAAAACAATCCTAACTGAGTTTTATATTATAGATCGGAAACCAATTATAATATGATCCTCGGCCGACCATGGATACACCGTATGAAGGCAATCCCTTCTACGTTATTTCAAGAAGTAAGGTTCTTGCACTTAGGAAAGGTATTCGTAGCCAAAGGTGATCCAAAACCATTCGATATACACCTAGCTGACTTAAAGAAAAGACCGGGCATTCACTCTGAGTTTGAACTCCCAAAAAACCAACTTAATAAACCAACCGACGCGAAACCGAAGAAAAAGTTGGTACCTCTGACAATGAGATCTTGAGACTATGAGCCTAGTCAAGACTATCCCAGACCCTCAAGGATGAGACTAACATTGTAGAAATAGTATCATTAGGAACTACTGCGAAGATTGTCGACTTACTAGAACAGGATCTACCAATTTTCCTACCATTTGATTCTATAGGTATGGGATATACCCTAGGTGTTGGTGCTCTTCCAGCAGAGGATCTCTGCATGGTAGAAGTAACCGAAGCAGAAAAAATTAACATAGTGAATGTCCCAACGTCCATCTTCCCAACTAAATATTGGACTCTCCATTTCGATGGAGCAAGATGTCGTTATGGGGCTGGGGCAGGTGTGATCTTTACTTCTCCCAAGGGAAAGATCCTACCATTCACCTTTAAACTAAATTTTGAATGTACAAACAATGGCGCGGAGTATGAAGCCCTCCTCCTTGGCCTCATCATAGCTAAAAGGCTCGGTGTTAACGACATCAGGGTGTTAGGAGACTCTCAATTAGTAGCGAACCAAGTCTCTGAGGTGTATGAAACCAGAGTTGAACACTTACAGCTCTACAAAACAACTGGTATTAACTTTGAGCAAAGAATTTGACTTCATATCCATTGAAGCAATCCCACGAGAACAAAATCTTCTTGCAGATTCTATAGCAACCTCAGCGTCACGCTTCACCCCAAATAGTGAGTTAGAAGATACCCATTTCATGGTATCCCTTCATACTGAAAACCATTAGTGAAAACAATGTCAAACCCTCTTTTAACGAACATAGCTGAGAACAACTCTATTATCCTAGACCACGTTGATAGTGATAGAGCCACTCTGGATTACTTAAATGCCTATGCAACGTTACATCTCACCCATCACGAGGTAGATTCATCCTTAATCCCACATTCATCTTCCTACTTGGAAATCCCATGATAGAGCTTCCCCCACAAAAAGAACTCAGCATGTACACAGTAGAGAATGGAGATGATCTGGAATTACCTCCAGCCCCTGAGTTTGAAGAAGGTAACACTTCTTTAATCGAAGAAACAATTGATATTAACATTGGAACGGAGGAAGACCCAAAGATCTTGAAACTAGGATCTTCGTTAACTCCAGAAGAAATAGAAATACACACTCGAATCCTCAAAGAACATCAGAAGGCTTTCACATTTAATTATAAAGAAATGACAGGGGTTGCACCACACATCATGGTACATAACCTCATCACCAAATCAGATGCAAAGCTAGTTAAACAAAAATCGAGACCAATGAAACCCAAGGTAGCTCTCATGGTAAAGGAAGAAGTAATGAAACTCCTCCAAGTAGGATTCATCAAACCAGTCGATTATTCTCAATGGATATCTAATATCATTCCCATTCTCAAAAAATAATGGGAAGATACGCATTTGCATAGATTTCTGAGACATTAACAAAGCGTGCCCCAAGGATGACTTCCCATTACCATCCATTGACATCATCGTTGATGCACTAGCTTTGAGCTTTTGTCTCTCATGGATGGATTCTCAGGATACAATCAAATCAGAATATCTAAACAAGACCAAGCCAAAACCACGTTTATAACTCCTTGGGGAACCTATTGCTACGTTGTTATGCCATTCGGTCTCAAGAACGTTGGTGCCACATACCAGCGGGCAATGACATACATATTTCATGATCTTATTCACAAGATCATGGAATCCTATGTAGATGACTTGTTGGCCAAGGCCAAGAAGCGTTGTGATCACCGGAAGTGCTCCGTATCATTCTTTCACGTTTGATAGAATACGGAGTCACACTAAACCCAGAAAAATGTGTATTTGGTGTGACAGGAGGGAAGCTCCTAGGTTACATTATATCATCACGAGGGATCGATGTAGACCCAGTTAAAATCCGTGTTGTTCTTGAAATGATCCCACCATCGGATGAATCTGGAATCAGGTCGTTTCTTGGGAAACTCGGTGCAATCCGAAGATTCATCCCAGACTTAAGCTTTTCCATTAATCCAATCAACAATCTACTCAAGAAAGAGTACAGTACCGATTGGACCGAAGACTACAAGGAGGCTTTCGAAGTAGTTAAGTGTTTCCTGTTGTCACCACCCACGCTAATGCCACCTAAACCAGATCACCCTTTAATCTTATATTCACGAGCTACCAATGTCTCGCTAGCCTGCATGCTGGCTCAAGAAGATGACACGAGAGAACACGTGATTTATTTTATAAGCCACACGTTACTCGATTATGAAACATGCTATACATGCAAGTAGAACAAGAATGCCTTGCCATAGTCTTCATAACCAAACACTTAAGACATTACATGCTAAATCAAGAAATGAGGGTCATTGTAAAAATAGACCATTTACGAACCTTTCTCACGCAAGGGTCCTTGTCTAAAAAGGTTGGATGCTTTATGACCTTAATGGGTGAGTTTGAATTAACTTTTGTAAATCAAAAGTCCATTAAGGGACAAATCATAGCAGATTGGTTAGCTGACAACCCATTAGACGGAGGTGATCTAGTCGATTTGGACTTTCCCGATGAATGCATATATTACGTCAAAACTAGACCTCCCATCTCTGAATGTCCTTGGTATACTGATATTATTAATTATATCATGAGCCATACATATCCAGAAAGTGCTACGCCACAACAAAAAAGAAGGTGGTTACGCATTATCGTAGCTAAATATGTTATTATAGAACAAGTGCTCTATCGTAAGGCTTTCGATGGAATGCTTCTAAGGTGTGTTGACACAGAAGAATCCAAGAAGATTCTCCATGAATCTCACAGTGGAATATGTGGAGGCCACTTCGGTGGTCATGCCACCACTCACAAAATACATCGGATGGGCTATTTCTGGCCCACTCTAGAACACGACACAGTAGAGTTTGTACGCAGGTGTCATAAATGCCAAGAATTCTCCCACGAGATTCACATGCGGCACAAGCTCTACAACCAATCGCTACTCCATGGCCCTTTTCTACATGGGGCTAGATTTGATAGGAAATTCTCTCCCTCATCTACTGAGATGGCCATAACTTCATAATCACGGCCACCAGAGTATTTTACCAAATGGGTAGAGGCTATGCCTCTCACCACTTTATACCGGGTTCCATGTGATCACCAAGTTCATTTTGAACCAGATCATTTGCAAGTACGGTGTCCCACAAACCATTATCACAGATAATGGGACTTCTTTTAAGAATGACGAGGTTCGTGAGCTATGCAATAAATTTAAAATAAACCATCATACAACCTCCATGTATTACCCTCAAGCCAACGGACAGGCTGAAGCAACAAACAAAACATTGAAAGCCATTCTCCTTAAAATGGTGAAAAGAAAACAAAAAATTGGCATTTAAAGTTATACCCGGCCTTGTGGGCCCACCGAACCTCAATAAGAACACCAACAGGAGTAACTCCTTTCTCACTTGGTATTCGGAGCGGAAGCAGTTCTCCCACTTGAGGTTGAAATACCCAGTCTCTGCATCTCATTACAAGGGATTCTGGATGAAGAAGCTTATAGAGAAGCACGTCTCTCTCAACTAGAAAGCCTAGATGAGGCCAGGCTAGATGTTGAACAATGGCACAGTCTATGCTGACCGGATGTGCTGGCAATATAACAAGAAGGTCTATGAATGCGAGACATATATGAAGGTGATCTAGTTCTAAGACTAGACAGCCGGATCGATAAAAAGACCGGCGAAGGGAGGAAATTCCAGCCCAAATGGTTGGGCCCATACCGAGTCATGAAGGACTATGGAAATGGTGCATATCTCTTATGCACCTTTGGAGGGTGAGGAATTTGGTGAAACTGTCAATTCCCTACACCTTAAGCGATTCTATGCATAAGTGACCAGCACTATCTATATAATTATATCTACATTGCATCTTCATGTAGTTAGGTTCATTTCATCCACTTGTTTCGTACAAATCTTGTGATCAAGGAACTTATTCCCAAAGCAATTCATTACAAACTTATGATGATATTGACATTAGCTTTCAAATCATACTTCTTCATTTTCATAACATCATCACCATTTCAGAATCCTTTCATCCATACAAAGCTAGATATGACAAAGTCTTAACGGTAACCATACCAAGGTCTGCATGCTTGTTCTCTCTTTTGGTTTCTCCCTAGGATAGGTGTCTTGCCTATGGTCTGTTCTAGAAGCTTCATCATGTCACATCTATCCCATGTGCATATCTCTTTGGAAGTAAGAACATACTGACATTTTGCTCAAATAAACAAGTCAAATATAGATCAAATAGAAAATTTTATTTTTACACATTTCCTTGCCCTACCAACCTTCGGTGATAAGCTTGCGTCTCTTACTAGTGACGTAGGGTTGGGAAAGGATGGGAATGCCCTTACTCACCTGTACCTTGTCCATGGTGATAAGCCCACACTTCTGACTAGTAGCATGGGGCAGGGTATGGGGGTCCTCTTAACAATAAATGTTGAAGGTAGTCAACAAACAACTCAAATGAACCTTTGAAATCTTGAGTCAAAAATGAATGAATCAGATGTCCAAAATTCCAAGAGAGTTCAAAACCCTAAAAACCAGATTTTGTCAACCATGTGGCCATCTACGGATCTAAGTCTAGATAAACCACAAAGCAAGTAGCATTCTAAACTATGGAGTCACTTGAGTAGAGTAGGTTTGTAGCATCCTAATTTGGTTCCACCAAATCTTTGTCTATCTCTCATCACTACCATTCAACAAATTTCACAACTTGTGCCCTTTCTAGCTCTCGGTGATGAGCCCTCACATCTTACTAGTTGCGTGGAGATAGGAATGGGGCAAGTTCATCTGCTCATCATACCGGTTTATCATCTCATTTTGTCAAAACAAAAATGAAGTACCAAAAATTGCTTATAGAAACTAAAGTTCAAAATCACGTTGTGTCTACATTATCATACATCAGCATCACGAAATACAAAAAGAAAGAAAACATTTGTATCATTTGTTCTCCATTGCATACATTCTGAAAGGCATATAAAAACAACATTGTAATTTACATACGAAAGCAAATCACAAGAACATTGATACCAAGAGTCTAATCCAAAAAAATGTCTATATATATATAATCAAAGTTTCCTGTACAATGCCATCATGCGCTAAGCATGGTCAAAATGCTCAAAGAGCCCAGAAAATACAAAAACATCATACAAATGGCCTCTCAACCCCTATGAGATCCCTCTGAGGGTGCACGCCCACGTCTAGGACTCCAGCTACACCGGCACTCTGAGTGCATGGAGGGCTCACGGTCCCGAGGAGCAGCTGCGGCCTCACCATGAGAGTGACTCCTCATCAGGCACTCTGTCTGTACCCTGCCAACTCGGTATGGAGGGAGGTCACCATCCTGGCCACATGCCAGATAGGGGAAAAAATGTCGGTATGCCTACTAGCTGCTGAGGGCTCCCCTGCATCCACGGATAGCTCCACACGGGTCTTCTCCATAGGGATCATCAGGGTATCAGTGCATACCCGGTGAATCAGGTCTCGCCACTCATCAGCAGTCTCTGCAAGCAAAGGAGAAAAACCCAATTAGAAATAATCAAGAGATAGAAACAAATGTAAACAAAAGGAGAGATAGCAACTAAGGCAATTCTAACTAGAAACAAACATTAAAAGGAAGGATGATAACTCACTCGGATCTCTGGGCCTCCAAGATGGATCTCTAGGGTCGGCACCTACCACACGAGATGCCCTTTTGGTGGTGTGCTCCTCCTCTTGTGCTGGGGCCACATAACGTCCTACTACGGACTCATCCTCTCCACCCAAGCCCTGAGAGAGTGGCTCCTCTGAAACCAGAGTCACCCTCTCCACTCTGCTCCGACCCTCTCTGCCTGTAAGATGTCCTGAGTGTCATGCCACTCAGGATCGTTGTCCTCCTCTCCACCCGACTCACTTGACCTCAGCCTCGGTCTCCTCCTCCGTCTCCCCCCTGTGAACTCCTCGGACTCAGAGTCTATGTCAATGGGGTCGTCACTGCTGTGGGCGGGACCGGTGGCAATCTGAAGCAAGGGTGCCTGAGGAGCACCGGCTCTCCCTCGAGCTCGTACTACCCTCCTAGCTGCAATGGGGACACCAGGAGTAACAACTATCCAACCCCGGCCTCTAGGACCTCCTCTAGCCTCCCGGACTGATCTATATACCGGTACCACTGGGGGAAGCATACCCACGTACGGAAGGCCAAACTGCTGGGGCACTCGACCAAATGGATGTATCTCCACCCTCCCCATCCTGTCAACAAGCTGCCCTGTGGTGGAGCAAGAAATCAAAGTAAGAGCCTCCTCGCCCCATAAACCTGCCATGGCCTGATAAGGTGTGGCCTCCATGTCATCAGTGGTCAAGGAGGTGACTGGCTGGTGAGGTGCTCTGAGCACCGACATGTCTGTCCATCTAGCTGCCCTCACAGCTCAGGATCTGCCACCTCTACACCTCTCCCATAGGGGATGAAATGCGCTCATAGACCCAGCTCATAACCAGGGTCGGATGGCTCAATGACTGCCCCTATAAATGGACCACCCAGTACAAATCATGATAGGTGGTCCCAAGAATGTCGGCTCCCCAGGCATAAATCCGGCCATGCCCCTCAATCTGTGCAATGATGGGGGACCAGCAATATAGTAAGGTGTCTCCTCCCTTGTCCCCGATCAATCTCGAGGCAAGGATCCCCATAATGGCTTGATGAATCAAGGGGATAGGCAAGGACTAGGAATAGATCGGACCCTCACCCCCTTCTTCGAACCAGTGGAGATAACTGCATCTCCCATATATGAGGCCCACTTTGTGTGAGCCCGTGACCCTGTTGTCTCAAGAGTGAGCCATCTCCCGATAATCGGGACCCCCAAGATATGGTAAACATCCTCCAAAGTAATGGTCCACTCACCCCCGGACCCTGTAATCGGAAAAGTGTTCGATCTGCATCCCAATATGAAAATAAGTCACAAAGTATGTGACTAGATGGTGCAACATGCGGGACCCATGAAATATGTAGTATACTTGGCCTCTGCGAAGAGTGTCCTGCTCATCCTGAGAAAGGGCATCCAATACTGCTGGAAGCCAATCACACTCCCTCTCTCGACTCCATCGGATATACTCCTCCTTCGCCTGCATACACCCAAAAACACACAAAACAGAGTAAGTTAGTATCCAAGTGACATTAGAAAAATCATGAAAGCAGGAAAGGATGCTAAAAATGCAAAAACAAATTCAAATAAGTATTATTTATACATTATATGCAGAACCGCCACCCTGAGCAGGGCGGTTCCATAATCACCACCTTAAAGGCGGCGGTCTTGTAACCACCCTGATCAGGGCGGCGGTCTCAAAGTAACCACCGCCGCTTCGGGGTGGCGGTCCCCAAAAACCCACGTGGGTCATGTGCCCTAAAAGCGGCTAAAAACACAAAATAAAGACCGTTTTGACTCAAACAAAGCCTACCCAGTAGGCGCCCCCTAGTTGACTCTATTAAAACTAACATTTTGAAAATAATCCCCCCATGACAAAGATTTCACCATTTTAACATTTTGGGGGCAAAAATGGTAAATCGAGAAAAACTAACCTGTGATCTCGTGGGTCGGTGTTCCGCTCGTGGAGGCATGATCACGATCTCGTCCCAAACATTTTTGACTATACTCACGTGAGAAACCATCACCATGGGTCCCAGAGCTCAAAATCAACCAAATCAACAAGTGCGAAATGAATAGGAAAATGGGCCCACTTTTACATATATAACAACTTGACTTGTTTTGAATGCCCTTTTCACAGGTTTGGAGCACCGACGGAGGTAAGTTCTTATCCCGCACAAATGGTATGCATCCTCATTTCATATTATTTTAGTATTTATTTTCCGATCTATTTTGTCTATCTGCACTTGAGTCCTCTTTTCATTTTGTAGGTGGCGGGAATTTTGGATGGCGTCATTCGACACACGGACGTATCAGGTATAACTTCTAACTTCCCATTTCGGGACCACCATACTCGGACCCACCATTTTACGCCTCTTCATGGCTAAAATGCTTCTCAGGGGGCAATATGTACGTACCCAAAATTGTAGGGTACTGCACCATCGAACAACATTACACGTGCCCCAATGATGATACAGGTCTCCTCACAAGGTGTTTAAGATCTAGAAAATCTCTCCAAGTATGCGTTAACATCCCATGCCCCGCTTAGCCCTTGCGTGCTTTGCTTTTTCCTTCCCCCTCTTTTCTTTGCTTTTCGGTCTTCAGTGATGAAACCACCACTTGCTGGCGGCGGTCTCGTGACCAAAACCACCACCGGCGGTCGGTCTTTCAGGGCGGCGGTCCTTCACGCATTTTCCAGAATGCTCTTTTTAACATGACTCGTGTAAATTTTCAACGTTTACCAACTTTTTCACCGCCTTTGCTTGTATTTATGATTCTGGTTCCCTGGAATAGTGTTTTGGCATTGTTTATGGTTTAAGAGATCAATTTGGTTTTCACCTTTGGGTAAATGGGATTCTATAAATAGTTGGCTTGTGCTCAAGCAAATGGCCCCTCAAATTTGCCTCTGAATTTCTCATTTCAATAGCTTAGCCTTTCAATTTTGCTTAGGATTCATAGTTTCATTTGTTATATGCATGGTTAGTATTGTTTAGCTGTTAGAAAGCCACATATTCTCCTTGTGCAAGTGTTGTTATTATTTCATCCAATCAATTGGAGTAGGATAGTTTGATTTTCAATAGGAAGCCATTAAAGTTGCAGGTTCTACTCATCAAATAGGATAGTTTCAGGTTCTGGATGTTTTATGTTGCATGACTCATAATAAATCCCGCTAGGAATTACATAAGCCAAGCTCTGTTCTCTTGCGCTATCCCTCTCCTACTCACATTGTATTCAGTCTGCATCCTAAGCTTGCCATTGTCTCATATCTACTTCTGTTGATGCTAGCATTACACACTTTTCTAGATCCACGTGAGCACGAAAGAATGAGGAAATCACACTTTGAGGGACAAGGCCACACACCATCGGATTCGCCACTTTATTACTTTGCACAAAAATCCAGGTTCAAGCTTTCAAAGTTCTAGTTAAAAGCATATCAAGTAGAGTAGTCAATCATTTCATTTCAGTTAATTTTACTTTTGATATTGCCAGGGAAGCTATGGGGATTGATAGTTTCTGAGAAACTATGATTCACTCCTCACTTCTGAGGTAGGATCGAGAGTCTTTCAAATAGATTAGATCAGTTATCTGGTTACTTAGAATAGATTCACAACTGCACAGACAAGTAGCTATACTCGGCTACTTTGTTTTTTTTAAATTTATTACTAGTTTAGTTGTCAATTTCTAGATATATTAGATAATTGCTCTTTTTTTTTAGTTTATCAAAATATCAGATTTAGGAATATACATAGATATATCTTGCGTAGTCGATTTATTCTGTCATTAATTAGCTTTATATCACTTCCTTTTGCATGACAATCACGGGACCTAGGGAGCCCAGAGAATACGTATTCGAGCCTATCGTGCCTCAACCCAATCTTGTCGCAGCAATAACCGATATAGACCAGAATCTTAGAATCCAAGTCTTCCAAACAACAACAGACTTACAACAGATCAGCTCACAGTTAAGAGGGTTAAACATAGAAGATGACCAAGCACACATATTCTAGTCAAACCAGCCAAACTACAGGTTACCCTAGATAAACATCCATGACTGTAGAAGGGCTTGAAAGAGAGAAAACATTCGGTTGTGATCCTTTGGTCCCACAGCCAGACGCAGGAGATATTCTCACTGATATAGACACTAACTTAAGAATTCAGGTTGCAAGAACACCTGTAAGATACTCTGAAAAGATTGCACAACTGTTAATTCTGAACATAGAGGCCGAAAAGGCATACGACTATTGGATACTAGGGATTAGAGACTGATTCCACACATGACCATAGCAAGTCCACAACAACCACGAATCTACGGTTGTGATTCACAAATCCCACAACCCAACGAGTCCACAGGTCAATCCGACGTTGACGTTGGTTTACGCACATTAGTATTCAGATCCACTCCACTTCCACCTATTATCATCACACAGTTATCCCTGTTGGATATAGTAGCTAACGAAGCTAAGGATTTCTGGACTAGGCCGAAAAATCACCCGTAGAATCCACCATATCCATCATCCATCCTATGACCCTATCTGGAGATATACACGAAACAATCCCAGGTCATTTTCCCCGTATCCCACAACCTATAGATCGAATCATGCCAGAGCTCAATATTGATTGGAGCCTTGAGCGATCATCCTCGCTTGACTAATCTATCACGCCGATTCGGAGTTAGGAGGGCCTTCTTTGCCTTAGATTCGCAGATTCCATTAGTGCACATTGAAGATATAAGATTGCCTAACTAGTCTAATTTGTAGGCTCATGCTAAAGTCTCGATTCCCATAGCAGAGATGCTTGAAACAGAGCAATTAATTACTGAAATTGGATGGGAGAACAGAACATAAATGGATAAAGTTTGACGTAGGAATGGAAATTCTACTAGCGCAAGAATAAGACCAAGAAAGTGCGAGAGGTGGAAAATTGGAAAATGAAAGAGGGACAAAACAATTTTATATGGAAGAACACGAATTGGTAAAATTTTCAAAAGTTCCAACATGACAACACATAATGGGGAGTAACTCGGTATGTGTGGGAGATTAATGCAAGAATGAGTGGCAGATTTATTGGGATATGCGATACGTGAGAACATATTGGGAATGGGGGAAGTCATCGATTCAGATAAACACCATAATGAACATCTCGTAATTAAACTTTATAACATTCAAGAAAATAATAACTTACACATACATGATTTATTTCACTTTTCAAATCGGTCGAGTCATCATGTAAATGCTTCTTTGTTTCTCCCTCCACATGTTTTCCTCATTTATTGTTTACACGACTCAAGGGTGGTGACCACCATTTTTATTTTCAGCCACTTGTATTTATTGTGTGTGGGGGGGGGTGGTGGGTGTGTGTGTGTATTAATGGTGTTTTCTCTTTTTAGAAGTAATGACCACCATTTCTGGTTTTCAATCAATACTTCATAGGATCATGGCCGTCATTTCTAGTTTTCAACCATATCCTATTTATTCTTATCGAGAACCGATTTAGCTAAGTTGAATTAGGTAAAGAGACTTTTCCAAACAATTCGGAGATGTGTCTTCTTGTAGCATGTTGGAATTCCTCTCTAGATGTTGGTTTGTGTTATAGCCTCAATCTATGGCCATTTACCATCATTACTTTTCTTTCATCGTTAATTGGAATCAACTAAATTGTTCCATTGTTGAAGACTTCCTCAATTTGATATGGACCCATCCATCTTGTCTGTAATTTTCCTTTGAATTCCTTATACTATGAATCAAATAGTAAGGCTTGATCTCCTTTTTGAAACTTCCTTTACTTAATGTGTTTATCATGCCATACTTACCTTTGGTGTTGGATGATTTATGTTTGATGCAATGCTTGTAGTCTCATCTCATCCAACTCATTCAAGAGAAGAATTTTTGCTTTTGTACTTATGATAAATCAATTCCCACTTCAATAGTTTTTCTTAAGGTCTGAATTTCAAATTCTATAAGAAGAATAGACTTCTTCCCAAAAACCAACTCATAAGGAGTGAATATTGTGGTTGTTTTCCAAGTAGTATTGTAGTCCCATACTGTTTCAAGTAACTTTTGAACCCAATTTTTCCTTCAAATATCTATTGTCTTGGTTAGGATATTCTCCAACTCTCTGTTAGTAACTTCCACTTAACCATTGGACTGTGGATGGTATGGGGATGACTTCTTGTGCTTAAGTTGGTATGTTTCCACAAAGGAACTAATTACACTTGACATAAATTATGGTCCTTGGTCTAAAACAATGGATCTTGGTGCTCCAAACCTTTAGAAGATGTGTTCATATAAAAAATATACAACTTTTTCATCCCTTGCATATTGTAGAGCTTGCACCTTAGCCCATTTGGTGACATAATTTGTACAAACCAAAATGTACTCCTTCCTTTGAGAATTTGGGTCAATTGGTCCAATGAAATCTAATCCCGATTTTCAAATGGTTTTAAAAGCACCTGAGGTAAGAGTGGCATCTCAAATGTAAATGTTGGCTTTCCCATCCTTTGACACCGATCACACTTTGCCATACATACTTTTTTTTGACATCTTTGTACAAGGAAATCTAATAGTAACCATCTCCCAAAACTTTTTGAATGGTTCTTTTAACTGAATAATGTCCTCATGATGGCTCATCATCACATGCCTTGAGTATGTCAAAAATTTCATCTTTAGCTACATACCTACGTAGAACATGGTCAGTCCACATTTAAAAAGTATTTCATTCGACCTTTTTATAAATCACACTTTGTTTAATCAATTACTTCTTTTGATTATGTGTGAAGAAGGTTAGGAACTTCCTGTAGTCAAGTAGTTAGTCATATCTACAAACCAAGGAGAGATAGTGGAAATTTCAAACAGATGTTCATCTAGAAAATCATCGTTGAACCGCTCGTCCTTTCCTAAAATGGTTAGCCTTGAAAGAAAATCAGCCACCACATTTTATTTCCCTGGCTTTTCAATAATTTCAATATTAAACTCTTATAATAATAGCAGCCATCTTATAATATTTTCATGCATTAAAGGTTTATTCATTAGATACTTAATAGCGGTAGTCGGTATTATGCACAATCACTTTATAGCCTATAATATAATGTTGAAACTTGTTAATTACATAAAAACTACAAGAAATTCCTTCTCTTTGGTGGTGTAATTCCTTTCAAAGCATGAGAGAGGTTTTTACTAATATAGTAAATAGTGTGCATCACTTTTCCATCTTCTTGTTTTCCAAGTACAACCCCGACTACTTCATTGGAAACATTTGTTTTTATATGAAAGGGAGCTTCCAATTTGGGCCACTTAATACCGGTGTGTTTGTCAATTTTTCCTTGATAGTGTCAAAGGATTGTTGACATGCCTTTGTCCATTCGATTTAGAGTCTTTAGCTAGAAGAGAAAATAATGGAGAAGCTATCTTCTTGAAATATGAAGTAAATTTTCTATAGTAGACAAAGACATGCCCGAGAAAACTTCTTATCTCTATTTAATTTTTTGGAGATGGGTGTTTTACAATGATACCGACCTTTCTCGGATCTACCGTGATTCCTTCAGCTAAAACGTGATGGCCTAAGACTATCCCTGCTCCATCATGAATAAACATTTTTCATGGTTTAAGGATAACTGATGTTTTTCACACCTAGAAAGGACTTTGTCTAGATTATCAATTGCCTCTTGGAATGTTGTCCCATAAACAATGAAGTCATCCATGTAAATCTCAACACAATCATGACTGAGATAAAAAAAGATTGCCAAAATAACTCTTTGAAAAGTGGCAGGAGCATTGCATAAACCAAAAGGTAATACCCTATAAGCAAATGTTCCTAGGTAAAATTGGTTTTATCTTGATCCTCTGGTGCTAGTGTTATTTGATTGTACCCACTAAACCCATCAAGAAATGAAAAATACCTTTTTCCATATAGATTATCTAGGACTTGATCAATGAAAGGTAATGGAAAATAATCTCGATGAGTTGCCTTATTTAACTCCCTATAATCCACACAGACCCTCTATTTCCCATTATTTTTAGGAACTATAACTAATGGAGAAACCCAATGGCTATATGAGATTAGATAAATAAATCCTACCCTAAGAAGTTTTTCAATTTTAGTTTTTATAATGTCTCTTAAGGAAGGGTTTATCCTTATTTTTCGTTGTCAGACTAGTCTAGAATCAGTTGTGTAAATGTTGTGTGTATAAATACTGGGGTAAATAACCTTCATGTCACTATATTCCTAATCAAAGGCTTGAGGATGAGAGCATAAAATTTTAAATATGGTATTCTCTTCCTGACTAGTCAACCAACTATTGACTGCTAATGTTTTTCTTGGGAAGATAGGAAATTGCTTGGTGTTTGGGTGGAGAGAATTTACAATAGGATATTCTCTCAATAATGCATTCAATGGGAACCTATGGGGAAGAATATGTGAATAGTAGTGATATTATCAAAGACATACTATGTCAAATATGAGTTTCATGAAAAGAGGCGGATGATGGGTTGATTGCTCTCATCCATCGTGTCATTTCTTATTTCAACCGATTGTAGCGTAGGACTCATAATCAGCTCAATGCAAGATTCATGTTTAGGCGCGGGAGTTATATTCGATCCTCTATCGCAGACTCATGGTCGCCATCTTGAATTTGATCTGAATATTCCTGAATTATAACCATGGCCGAGAGATGAAATTATAGAAACCTAAAATCCACTTCCGCAATTTTAATGCTAAAGTGGTACTCATTATTCTCTATTTCACCATTTTCGTTATAATTAGTGATTTATGCTATTAACTAACGTTCCCTCTAATTCAATCAATTAACGACACTTCTTTAGTTATGATCCTCTTGGAATTAATAATTAGTGATTAATTAGCTAATTAATCCTTTTTAACAAGCATTTAATCAATAAACCTTTATTGGCTAAATCTCGCTTTCAAATGCTTCTAATCTTATCAAATTCCTCTTCAAACACCTCCAATTAGCCTAAAAATCTTATTCTAGCCTATTAATTAATCCTAATTGATTAATTAAAACACCCTCAACTCCCATAAAGTGCTAACTCACTTGTTAACTCACCTAGCTATGGTTAATTAACCTTGAGTTACTTTATTATTAGTCCCACATGCACCAAGATGAAAACTTTCTCCAAATACAAAGCTATTAAAAGGACCAAGCTCTTGCCTTCATAATCATATAAAACATATGAGCCTTACTCCATTATTGGAATAGCTTACATCCACATTTGCATCCATTTCTTCAAGCTAGTTAGTAAAGGAATATCTAATATGGCCTTGTAGCCATTGTTAGAGAGGTCCTTTCACTTCCAATGAAGTAGGGGCAATACACATTTTGATTGCTTTTAAATCTTCATATGTTCAATTCTTTTAGCAATCAGTTAAACATAGTAGGAATGCTTATAGTTTAAATGGTTAAATTCATTTAGATTTCCTTTTGCATTCCATTAAGCTTTGATATTGATGGTTCATTGATGAATTTATTAGCTTAGCTCTAAATTACTTGGTGTTAGTTTAGGTTTTGAATTATTTTGCTTGAAATTTTATTGAGTTCACATTTGGCACACCCAGTGGGACATACTCCATTGTCCTTTTCATTCATTTTCAAGCTTTTTAGATTAGTTTCAAATTTTTGATTTAACTAACCCTCTTTTACATTAATAGATAAATATCAAGTTTCTTAGCTAGTTTAGTTAGGATTGTCTTGTTTTTGTGCTCTTTGCAGGATCAAAGGAGGTGAGGTGTTGTCAAAATTGAACCAAATTGACAAATTTTGACCTTTTTGAGAATTTTTGAGAAAATTCTCGTGTTTTGGTCACCTACAGGAAATTCGCGCATGTGTTTTTCTTCCACGCATTTGCATTGTAAAGGCCACGTTGGTTTTGTAAAGTATGTGCTCACGTTATCGAGTTTGCGCTCACGTTGTAAGGGTCGCGCTCACAAATCTCTGGACACGTCTCTGCTAAACTATGTTTTGGTTCTTTGTGTCTTAGCCATGCTAGTGTTATCGAAGCATGTTGGTGTCTCTCTGGATGTGTTGGCATTACATTGTTTTATTGTCTTGCTATGTTTTTTGTCAAATTTGTGTTGGTGTGCTAAAGGTCACGTTGTTGTCTAGGGGACATGTTGTTGTTGTCAAAGGTGTGCTAGTGTCTTAAAGGTTGTGCTACCATTGAAAGGGGTATCTTTGGCATGATTTGTTGAAATTTACACTAACTTCAAAGTTTTAAATTTTGATTTTCTATGTTTTTTATTGATTGCAGGTTTTTCTAACTGTTTTCTATAGGTTTTTAACATTTTAAATCAAATTTCTAACAAATTTACTTAAGTTTTGATGAATGCTTTAATTTCCATGCTTTGTGCAAGTTAGTCTAAAGTTTGTGTATGCTCTTCTCTTACACCTTAGGGTGATCTTGAGAATCAAAAGCAACTTTTAGTTTGCATTTTCTAACATTTTGGTTAAATTGGAAACTTTAAATCCTTCATTTTTGCTTAAGGGAATGAACAAAATCATCAAGTTTTGTTTAAAGTTCATTTGGTTAAATTGGAAACTTTAAATCTTTCATTTTTTAAGGGAATGAACATTTACCAAAATTGAACAACTAGGTGCAAAAGAGATGCAATATTTTCCATAAATGGTTCATTTAATTACAAAGCTTTCCTTTACTTTTTAGTTGGATTATTTGTTGTGTATGCTCTTCTCTTACGTCCTTGGACGATCTTGAGAATCAAAAAAAACACTTGATCCTCTTTCAATTAATGTGATTTGCTTAGAGAACTACTAACATTTGAATTGTAGGACCATATTATACGCTTCTTTAAAGACTTGGGGATATAAACAAAAATCTGACTACACATGTGTTGCAGGTTGTCAAACGATGTTCTAAACCAAATTTCCTAATCCAAAAGATTAAAAACACACCACATCATTCAACACATTGTACTTGTAGGTTTTGGTTAAGAGCTACAGCTCATCCACTTTAAACTAGGAGAAGTGCCCTTGGTATAAGCCTTAAAATCATAAAAGGGATGCTCCCAGAAACCCAAAGTAGTCCAAACAAGACGGAACCTTGTAGACAAAATAGGTTGTGTTATGCTTACCTACTTGGCTAGTATACATTTGTGATATTTTAGCGTCAAAATTATCTTCACACGACCCCAATGAAAATACAACTAAATGCATTTATTTCTCATTGTATCGAAGGGGGTAAAGTAAAGTCGGGATACTCCAAGGTTTAGTCAGTGTGACTTCCTTGACAAATCGTGCTCATAGAGGTAATTTGTGACACCTAGTGAGAGAAACAATTAGGAAGCCATTTTGTCTTAGAGCCAATTTGACCCACTCAAAGCCATCATGTTGCAAAGAGCTCTCACAAAGTGACAACTTATTTAGAGTCAAAACCTTGTTATTTGAATAAGGGGAGAGTCCATTTAAGTTGAAACCGTGTGTTATTTCATCACGAAACTTGCAACGTGTTACTTTGTCCTAATTTTTCACTTGTCTTAAAATAAGGCGAAACTTTTCCAAAGTTACGCTTAGTTTGTTTCATCACCACTTGGAATACTCCTTTGTTTTCTTGTTTCCCATTTGGGAAAAAAGAAAACATACTTATGTGTGCTATTGATTGATTGTGTCCACCACTTTTGCACCCATTTACATTCGTCCTTGCTTGAGACCTAGATGTAAACATTGAAAGTGTGTTGGTACATCTTCTTATCTTGGTAGCCATTTGATCTTGATACCCATGTCAATATTTTCATTGTAGTTAGGTTATCTTGTCATTGACTTCCTTTAAGTTGTTATGATTTCTTGTATCCTATCAATACAATTTTGATACTTATGTCTTGTTTCCTTTGTGAAACTTGATCTAAGTCTCTTAGTTGTATTGTTACACTACTTGCATAAAACAACTTCTTGTTATACTTAGATTTTGTTTTGATCCTAACATCTCCTTGATTTTTGGAAAAGCATCATTACTCTGTTCACATTGTGGTGACATCATTTTGATACTAAAATCTTTCTTTTCTCATAAAGCTTGATTAATGTATCCAAATAGTGTTGTTGCGTTGCTTGCATTAGTAGCATTCTTTTCAAGACTTGGACTTTGTTTGTGTTTAAAAATGGTTTTAGTATATCTTGTTAGGAGATCACGTCAACACTTTCTTAGTATTTAGGTCTTGTTTATTTTAAACTTGACCTAAGTAGTGATATTGTGTTGTCACTATTTACGCTGAAACTATACTTGGAAAATGTAGGGAGTAACTTTTCTTGTGGATAGGATCATAGTCTTGATTGTTTGAGTCCTAGATTTCTTGTTACTTACATGTGTCTTTTTGATTAGTGTGTCATTCTTATTCATTGGAGTCCTTAGTGCATATTTCCTTTGGACGTATTCTTATTCTTTGATTGACATTCTTTGTAACGAAGTGTCATTACGCTACTTTGTTTTGTCTTAGGGTCTTTTTAAAACAAACCTTAGAAAAACTTAGTTCATTATGCCTCCTATGACAAGGATGGGGCATCGAAGATTAGGGTTTGATCCCGTGATAGAACAAATCATAAATCTTCTTTTAGAGGACAACATCCTAGTAGATCATAGTGGCGGTGAGGAGAATTCTCCTTGGGTAGATTGTGAACTTAACCCCGCCCAAATAGATGACTTCTTGTTTCACAATAAACATGAAGTTCTTATGTGCGTTGTAGAGCTAGGGGCCCAATTGCCTTCTAAATTTGATCCCACTCTCCTTGTCGGCATCATACATGCAATAAAAATGGATATTCCACCGAAAGAAATATACAAAACAAGATATATAAATCAACACCATATTTAACGTGGTTCACCCAATGTGGGCTACATCCACCAAGAAACAAGCCAATTTATTATCCAAATCTTTCAAAAGATATACAATGAAGATTTACAATCTTCCACACCTCTCACGATGTACAATACTTTCTTTCTCTCAAGCTTCTCCTTCTTCTCCAAGAATTCTTCTCTCACAATTATTTTCACAATAATCATTAATTCTCTCTTCTAACCCTATATTTCTAGCTTATAAATACCTTATACAAACTTAGGGCACTTAGCCATGTAATTACAATCAATAGATCTACTTTAATACTAAAATTAGATCTAATTCCCATGAGTTAAATAAAACACTCACGCACATAGTAACCGATGTCGGTTAGCCCTAACCGATGATGGTTCCTACTTGCTTGACTAATGTCGGTCATAGGTGACCAATGTCGGTCCCTACATAACCGATGTTGGTTACTGTGTTTTCCAACAAGTTTGATAAAGCATGCTAAACTTAAGTAATTGAGCTCCACATCTCAACAATCTCCCACTTGAGATAAATTACTACACTATACTTGTACAACATCATTCTTGGATCCTTTCCTTAGCTTTGTTTCTTCCTCTTCAAGTCTCAAACTCAAAGACCAACAAAAAGTGGAGTGTAGCTCCAACTTCTCTTTTTGCTAATGGCTTCATTAGCATATCCATGGGTTTTACTCATATGAATCTTCTCCAGTTTCAGTTGCCCATCCTCCAATACCTGTCATATGAAGTGATATCTCAACTGAATGTGTTTCATTCTAGAATGAAACACTAAGTTCTTTTCCAAATGAATTACACTTTGACTATCACTAAACAATTTACAATCATCTTGCTCCTTTCCCAAATCTTCCATGAACTTACTCATCCATATCATCTCTTTACTAGCCTTTGTAGCTACAACATACTCTTCCTCTAGTAGTAGAAAAATGCCACAACCTTCTGCAATCTTGATATCTAGCTAATTGTCATCCCACCTACTATGAAAATATATCCAGTAGTGCTCCTCCTACCATCCAAATCTCCAGCCATATCTAAATCAACATAGCCACATAAATAAATATCTGAACCTCCATAGCATAACTACATGCTAGATGTCCCTCTCAAATACCTAAGTATCCATTGGACTATTTTCCAATGCTCTTTACCTGATTGGCCATAAATCTACTCACAACTCCCACTTTGCTGTGCAATGTCTGGTCTAGTACAAACCATAACATACATGAGACTCCCAACTACTGAAGCATATGGTACTTGTGTCATGTATTTGACCTCCTCATGTGATGAAGGACACTGATCTTTGCTCAATTTGAAGTGTCCAGCCATAGGTGTACTTACAGGTTTTGAATTCTACATTTTAAACCTTTCTAACACCTTGTAGATATAATCCTCCTGAGACAAATACAATTTCTTATTCTTCTTCTCTCTGTATTTGCATGCCAAGGATTCTTTTTGCAGCTCCTAAATCCTTCATAGCAAATGTGTGAGCTAGCTTTCCCTTAAGCTCACCAATGTCCTACGCATACTAGATCCTGCAATAAGCATATCATCCACATACAGTAACAAAATAATATAGCTCCCATTTTCAAGCTTCTTGAAATAAACACAATGGTCAAATTCACATCTCAAATAACCATGCTCATGCATGAAACTATCAAACCTCATGTACCATTGCCTTGGAGCTTGCTTGAGCCCATATAGGCTCTTTTTCAACCTGCACACTAATTTCTCCTTACCCTTGACTTCATACCCAAGTGGTTGCTACATATAAATCTCTTCATCCAAATCACCATGAAGGAAAGTCATCTTCACATCTAGTTTCTCTAAATGCAAATCATGTACTGCAACTATACTCAATACAATATATATAGAAGTCATTTTAACAACAGAGAAAATATTTCACCAAATTCAATACCTGATTTCTATGCAAATCCTTTTACTACAAGCCTTGCCTTGTACCTTTTCTATCCACCCTTTTCTTCCTTGATCCTATAAACCCATTTGTTTTGCAATGTCCTCTTACTTACTTGCTAACAACTTAACCAAATCCCAAGTCTAGTTTTGTTCCAAGGAGTCCATCTCCTCATCCATGTCATGCTCCCACTGTACGTGGGTCTCATCTTGCATTACTTCTTCAAAACTTTTTGGTTCACCATTATCATTCAATAATAAATAAGATAGAGAAGGTGTAAATCTTTCTAGAGGTTTACTTACCCTTTGTGACCTTCTCACAAGAGTTTGGGGTACCGAGGCTCATTCTGACCTCCTGGACATTTGTTTCCAATTCTGATAGTGACCGACGCCGATCACCTGTAGCCAACACCATTTCTACTAACCGATGTCGGTTTGGCTCTTCTTAGAATCGATACCGATTCAGGTTCAATCGACCGATGTCGGTCAGGGGTCAACCGACACCGGTTACTGATGTAACCCTGTAGGTATGATTTTAAATCCGAGAGTTCATTTTCATTCACAAAATTCTCAACCGGTTCATCCTTGGGTACCAAAATTTGATCCATGTACATTCTCTTTTCATTCCATTCAATGTCACAACTCCTAATAATTTTAGAATTCTCTAAATCCCAAAAACAGAATCCAAAATCACCAGATCCATAACCAATGAAAGTGCATCTCTTGGATTTTGCATCCAACTTTTTCTATTTTCCTTATCAATATGCACAAAAGCTTCTGAACCAAAAACTTTAAGAAAAGAAAGATCTACCTCTTTTTTCGGTCCAAGCTTCCTCTGGTATTCCTCCATCTAGTGAACTTGAAGGCCCACGATTAATCAAATAAACCATGTATCAACTGCTTCTTCCCAAAACTAGCAAGGGCAATCCAACATGTATCCTCATACTTCTAAAGCACGTTCCATGATTGTCTTGTTCATTCTTTCTGCAACACCATTCTCTTGTGGTGTTCTTGGAACCATCCTTTCTCTACGTATTCCATTCACTGAACAATAATCATTAAAAGCCTTGCTACAATATTCACCACCATTTTCATAGATCTAAGGCACTTTAACTTTGAATTTGATTCATTCTCAACAAGGGCTTTCCATCTTTTAAAAGTCTCAAAAACATCATATTTATGTTTAATACAATAAACCCATACCTTTCTTGTAGCATCATCAATGAAAGTAACATAATACTAGGATCCTCCATGAGAAGCTACCTGGGTTGGTCCCCACACATTTGAGTGTACAAGCTCCAATTTCTTCTCCTTCTTAGTTGCCCCAAATTTGAGAAATCTCACTCTCTTTTGTTTTCCAAAGACACAATGCTCACAAAAATCAAGATCTAAATATTTTAAATCTGATAACTTACCCTTAGCCTTTAAGATTTGCATTCCTTTTTGACTCATATGGCCCAACCGATTATGCCACATGCATGCATCTAATCTGAAGTAGATAATATAGAAAAGGAATCAAGTAACACAGGTAGATAAATATAACGTTCCTACCTTCTTGCCTCTTTCCACAATAAGGGCACCCTTGGTGACTTTCCAAGAGTCTCTTGAATGTAACCATGCAACCAACTTCACCTAGTTTCCCTCAGAAAATAAGATTCCTCTTGAGGCTTGGTACATGCCTCACATCTTTCAATACCCATGTATTTCCATTCTACAATTTTAGATGAACTTCCCTTTACCAAGTAATACTACAAGGTTCATCATCACCCAAATAAACATGCCCAAAATTTCCCTGACATAATTTCTGAAATAACCCTTATTAGGGGTTACATGGAAAGAAGCTCCTGAATCTAAAACCCATGATTCTATTCTATTATCCAAAGAAAGAATAAGAGCATCTTGCATTACCTCTACTGCAATATTTGCCTCTTTACCTTTGTCTGGGTGTTGGTTCTCTTTATCCTTTGACCAACAATCTTTCTTTGCATGTCCTTTCTTTCCACAATTCCAACAGTAATTCCCTTACCTATGGATTTAGATCTGCCATTCCTTGACTTTGATTTCTCATTATTCTTACTCTTGGATCTCTCCTTCTACTTCCTCTACTTTCTACATTCAAAGCATTCCCAAATGATGATTCCTTTATACTTTTCCTACGAATTTATTCATTCAAGATTATACTAACCACATCATCAAACTTCAAAATATTATTAGCAGATGTTGTATTACTAACAACCATTACCAAGTTATCCCAACTATCAGGAAAAGAACATAAGAATAAGAGTGCTTTCACTTCATCATCAAATGAAATATCAACCGATTTTAACTAATTTACAATAGATCGGAAATCATTCAAATGACTAGATGCAGATCCACCTTCATGCATCTTAGAACTAAATAGTTTCTTCATCAAATAAACTTTATTTTAAGCACTAGGTTTTTCATATAAATTAGCAAGAGATTTCATTAACTCTACCATAGATGTCACTTATGTAATATTAGAAGCCACAGATGCTTCCAGGCTCAATCTTATAGATCCCAAAGCCTTTCTATCAAGAATCTTCCATTCTTCATCAGTCATCTTCATAGGTCTAGACTTTCATCCAATGGTAAGTACAAATCTCTTTGATACAGATAATCCTCAATCTACATCTTCCATAATTGATAATTTCAGTCGTCAAACTTCTCTACCTTGTATTTGTTTTCTTCTACCATTGTTGTAGCTCCCACTCAATCAAAAACCCTCTGTGAGTAAATCTGTCAACACACAAAACCCTCAAACAAAGCTTTGATACTAGTTGTTGGGGTTAGCACACAAGTTGTTGTATAGATAATATATCATATCTAAGCATACATGTAATAAAAACAATATTCTACTAGAAGAAATATACAAAATAAGAGATATAAATCAACACCATAATTTAACGTGGTTCACCCAATGTGGGTTACATCCACCAAGAAACAAGCCAATCTATTATCCAAAGCTTTTAAAGATATACAATGAAGATTTACAATCTTCCACACCTCTCACGATGTATAATACTTTATTTCTCTCAAGCTTCTCCTTCTTCTCCAAAAATTCTCTCTCACAAATTATTTTCAATAATAATCATTAATACTCTCTTCTAACCCTAGCTTTCTAGCTTATAAATACCTTATACAAACTTAGGGCACTTAGCCATGCAATTACAATCAATAGATCTGCTTTAATACTAAAATTAGATCTAATTCTCGTGAGTTAAATAAAACACTCACGCATAGGTAACCGATGTCAGTTATCCCTAACCGATGATGGTTCCTACTTGCTTGACCGATGCCGATCCACAGGTGACTGATGTCGGTCCCCTACATAATCGATGTCATTACTTTGTTTTCCAACAAGTTGATAAAACATTATGTTTGTATCCTTTCAATAGGGCTATGCTACAAGTTCCTTTCCCTAGGCACTTCGATTGTCCAAAATTTGACAAGTACAAGGGTAAGGGTGATCCAAGAGATCACGTCAAATACTTCTTCATGGCTTTTCAAGAGGTCGCATTCAGTGATAACTATCTTATATGCCTCTTCCCATAGAGTTTAGGGGGACAAGCTCTTGAGTGGTTCTTACACATCCCAAAGGGATCCATATCTACATGGTTGCAGTTGGTGGAAATTTTTATGCATCACTTCTCCTTCAACATGGAGAATGATGTTACTATGATCAATCTATGTAACACAAACAATGTAACAATGAGAACTTTGTTGGTTTCTTACAATGATGGCGAGGGCTAGCTAGTCACTTCCTTGCTCCATACCGGAGAAATAGTTAGTTAGAATTTTCATGCCTAACTTACACCCTGAGATCACTTTCCACTTACAAATGCATTGTGGTAATACCTTTGAAGAGGTCATAGAACAAGGTGCCAAAATTGAGAAAGTGTTGTTAACAAAAGGGACATTGAAACCCTTCTCGCATGATAACCAAGACCAAAACCTAGCGAAAAACAAAAAAAATCCCAAAAAGAACAAAAATGTCATAGGAGATATAATTACATTTTCCAAATGGGTGCAGTGGTTCAAAATCATGCTCCCTTGAAACTAACTAAGGGACATCCAGCCCCTAAGTACAAACGTCACACATTTACTCCTCTATCTGACTCCATGTCATCAATACTTAAACAATTAGAGGCAGTTAACATGGTCAAGTACCCAAAAATAAACCCTTATCCCGAAGATGCACCTAAACCATCTTGGTTTAGAGAAAATGATTATTGCAAATTTCATCGTGTTAAGGGGCATAAAACTGATAAGTGCCTCAAATTAAAGCACTAAATCTAGGACCTCATTGAAATTGGTGACATGGAAATGGATTTCGCAGTCCTAACAAATTTATTAATGCTAACATGGGAATCTATACGTAACCTTTCCCCAAACACAACAAAAGGAAAAAAAAATCGATCAAGGACATTCGTCCAACAATAAAGTCGTTGGTTATGTTTATAAAAATATAACCCGCACTACTAAAAGAAATTATTCTTATGATGTTGTAATTGGTTGTGTCACCCCATTTACTAAGCATATCAACATGATCAAGGTCAAAACAAAGGAGTGTGTTATGGCAATGTGACATGTTTTCCTTGTTATCTCTAAGCCTTTATCCCCTCCTACTTCCACTCCTCAAGATAGTCACTATGATGTCTTGGAGCAACTTGAGAAGACCACTACTAAGATCTCGATCTTAGATCTTCTTAAGATCTCTAATGTACATAAAGACATCCTTTGTAAGACTTTACAAGGGTTAGGAGTGTCAGTTGATATTGACCCCACATGCTTCCAAGCAATGGTAGCTCAAATTTCTCTAATGGAGCATATAACCTTTAGCCAAGAGGAAATTCCTGTAGAAGATCCTTCACACAATTTTCCCTTGCACATAGAGGTTATTGTCAATCATAAGAAGATTAAACGAGTGCTTTTGGATGGTGGATCGGCCTTAACATATGTACCTTGAAACTTGTTTAGAAATTGGGTCGTACTGAGATAGATTTAGAAACAAAGGTCATCACCATCAAGGCGTATGACAATGAAGAGTGAAAATCAGTTGGCATGATAACATTCTCGCTAGGAGTAGGGCCTACTACTCATGATACAAAGTTCCATGTCCTTGACTTGGAGTTTCCTTACAACATCCTTCTTGGTCGCCCATGGATTCATGTCATGCAGTCGTGCCTTCAACATATCACTAGTGTCTAAAGTTGTACCATGAAGGGGAAATTATAACTATTCTGGGAATTCTCAACCTTTTTCTCATTACAGAGCATTATCGGTTATTTCCCTAATTCTGTTGATTTCCCTTCCACAGAGATGGTTGTTCCAACTCAATATGAGGCTCTCACCTCATGGGTTGATCTAATGGCCTTGACCCTTAACAACAATGGTGCTTCAACATCGATTATCCCTTTTCTACATGGGAGATGAAGACTCATTCAACTGGTCATGGGGCGTATGATCTTCAACAAGCCCTATTGATTTCAAACCTTCCTCTATCACCCAAATCATGAGGAAGGTCATGTCACAAGTATCAACATCCTAGGGAGAATTTCCCCTTTTACACATTCACTCCTAGTGGTTTGCTAGATGATGAATAGTTGCTATGTAACTCTATGATACCCCCTCGGATGAAATGGCATCATGTTACTAGGATCCTAAGTATGCAATTCTGAACAAAATGATGTACACCATGGGCTACCAAGGGTATGGTTATGACACACATGAACAAGGAGTACAGAACCTCTTCTAGAACCCCATAGAAAAATGTGCAAATATGGTATTGGTATTTGACCATATGGGTCTGTCTATCTAGAGTGTTATGCTACTTCTTCTGAACGCGAAGATAGTGATTCGGGTTATGAAATCGAAACAAATTCTTGGTGTAGTCTTTACGAATACCTTGCCTCCACTAATCTCTTTTTCTCGATACAGCTATAATGACCATATCCCCTACCTTACCTATCCCCATTCTTGAATTAAACCTCGTTTATCCTTCCTTGGTGAATTGGGACCAACAACAACATGTACCAATAGACTAATTTGCCAACAATGAAGCTATTGGCAAGTTTATGGGTATACGAGATGACATACCTACAGTGATCATAAAAAAGTCTTCTCCATCAACCTAGATGCATGCGCATATTTTGGGGAGGAGGTTGAGTTATGTGGTCATCAAAACAAAATAAAAAGCAAGAGAAAAGTTCCATAGAAAAGTCTTGCAAAAAGAACAAGTCCAAATATTACAATGAAAACCTTTTTGAGGCACTAGTAGAAAAACAAAAAGAAAAAGAAATGGAAAAATAAATTGACTTATCCAAGGGTGAAAATCTCATTGAGACACCCTTGGAAGCAGATCTCAATCCCCCTAATCCTATGTGCATGGAAGAGGAATCTAAGATTCTTGTGGAGGAGATTATTGAAGTCAACATCGACACAGAAGAAGTGCCTCGATGGTTAAGTTGGGAGCATCCTCTCAACTCGAACAAGACATTTTCTTGCTTTTACATTAATTTGTTGACATCTTTGCTTGGTCCTACGCAAACATGTCAGGACTTGATCCTGCATTAGTGGTGCACAATCTTGTTTTACATCTAGCCTATTAAGAAAAAACCCAAGAAAATGCATCCTTGTGTGGCCTTGTTGGTTAAGGAGGAGCCAAAAAGATTACTGGTAGTAGGATTCATTCAGCCTATTGATAACTCTAAGTAGATTTAAAATGTTGTACTTGGGAAGAAAAATCCTGTAGGTATCAAAATTTACACATATTTTAGAGACATCAACAAAGCTTGTCTCAAAGACAACTTTCCTCTCCCCAATATCAACATGATTGTCAATTCTACGTCTGGTGACAAATTTCTATCACTCATGGATTTCTTTTCTAATTATAATCAAATCAAGATTGTGGAGGAGGACCAACATAAGATAACTTTCACGACCCCTTGGGAACTTTATATTACCAAGTCATGCCCTTTGGCCTCAAGAATTTAGGTGCAACTTATCGGGAGAAATGACAATCATCTTTCATGATATGATCAGCGACATAATGGAAGATTATGTAGATGGCATACTGGGTAAATCCTAAACAAGAGAGGGCCATATGGAGATTTTGCAAAGTGCATTTTAGTGTCTAAGGGATTACAAGGTCCGTTTAAACCCAAATAAATGTGTCTTTGGTATGATATCGTGAAGCTGGTAGGCTTTATTCTATCACATAGGGAATATAAGTAGACCCTACTAAGGTCTCAGCCATCACAGAGATGCCTCCTCCTACAAACATCAAACAACTCGCAACTTATAGGGGAAAATTCAAGCAATCAGGAGATTTATTTCCCATCTCGTAGATAAGTGTCATGCATTTACACATCTTCTCAAGAAATATGTCAACTTTTTGTGGGGTCTAGAACAATAGCAAGCATTTTCTTTGCTAAAAGAATATTTTTCAAGACCCATGTGCTAATGCCTCCTACTGCAGGTGAACCACTACTATTGTATATCTTTGCTACACAATTTGCAATTAGAGCACTCTTGGCCCAATATGATAGGGAGTAGAGGGAAAAATTTGTGTACTATCTAAGTTGGACATTGATTGCTTACAAGCTCAATTATCCACAAATTGAAAAGGCTTGCTTGGCCATAGTTTTTGCCTTTCAAAACTACATCATTATTTGTTAAACAACAAGGTCAATCTTATCTCAAAGGTGGACCCATTAAAATATATATTGTCAAAACCAACGCTTACATGCACGATGGCCAATTGGATCATCTTACTAAGTGAATTTGACATAGAATTTTTCCATTAGAAATCAATCGGTGAATTTGACATAGAATTTATCCATTAGAAATCAATTAAGGGGTAGGTATTGGTAAATCAATTAGTTGAATCCCCTCTACCAAGAACAAAACCATTAATTCTAGAACTTCCAGATGCTTCACTCATGTATATCGAGGATTCCATAATATGGCACATGTCTTTTGATGGATCCTTCACATTCCACAGTTTGGGAGTAGGATTTGTGTTCATAACTCCTTCAGGGGACTTAATCCCACAAGCTTTCAAGATAGGATTCCCATGCACAAACAACATATCAGAATACAAAGATCTCATTGCATGGATGAAGATAGCTATACATTGGGACATCAGGAAGCTTAAAACATGACTAGAGACTCTATGTTGATTATCAAACAAGTTACAAATGAGTATAAAATCAAGGATGATACATTCAAAGAGTTCTTCATGCAAATTACCTTCGAAAAATTCCTAGAGGGCATAATTGAGCAATAGACGCCATGGAAACATTGAGTTATTTGTTAACCATACCACTTGGATAGAATGATATACCTTTCTTTGTGGATCACTTGTTGATACCGAGCGTATAACATGCCCGAGTCATGTCTGGTATGTGAAGTTGTTGGTCCCCATTCACCCTGGTACTATGATATTTTCAACTACCTTAAAGATGGAACCTTACCACCGACATTTCCCACTCTGATAAACGAAACCTCATCCAATGTATATCCCGCTACACCTTACTTGGGAGCACTCTCTATTGTAGAGGTTATGACAGGAATCTATTGCGTTGTCTCAACGCTGACGAATCTATCTTAATGATTAAGGAGGTACACGAAGGTATCTGTGGGGCTCATACAAATGGGATAGTCCTAGCCAAGAAGATACTAAGAGTAGGCTACTATTGGCCTACCATGGAAAATTATTTCTGCAAGTATGTAAAGAAGTGTTTGTTGTGTCAAAAGTACGACAATCTAATTCATGCACCAATGCAGTCTTTATAGCCTATTACAACATCATGGCCTTTCTCAAAGTGGGGCTTGATCTCATAGGAAAGCTTACCCCAACATCATATGATGACCACATGTTCATTATAATTTCCACCGAGTACTTTACAAAGTGGGTAGAGGATTTTCCTCTTACCTATATCACAAGTGTGTAGATATCCAAGTTTATAATGAACCATATCATTTGTTGTTACAACATCCCTCCCGCCATCACACACAGTATAATGAAAAATATTTCAAGAATAAAACCGTGAAGGCATTATGCAAACATTTTCAAATCACTCTCAAGTACTCAACCCCTATTACCCTCAAGGTAATGGACAAGTTGAGGCCACCAATAAAACCCTTATCCATATTATGGAGAATATGGTGAAAAAAAATGGCCACAATTGGCATCTACAAATTCCCCATCCCTTTAGGCATACAGAACATCCATCTACACCCCTACTGGTGTAACTCCATATTCCCTAGTATTTGGCACTGAATCTATTTTACCTCTTGAGATCGAGCTCCATATTTGCATATAGAATTGAGAGAGTATCTGGATAAAGAGGAGGATTACAGAGTGGATTGGCTAGCAGAGTTGGAGTTGTTAGATGAGAGGAGACTTCATGCCCTTGATCACCTAAAAACCTAAAAGTGTATTAGAATCGAGTGCGTAGAAGTTATAACAAAATAATTTTGCCTCGCCAATTTGAGGTAGGAGACCTTGTAATGAAGGAAAATCAGTTTAACACCACAAAGGAACATGAGAAGAAAGGCAAGTTCGAGCCAAACTGGTTAGGATCGTATGTTACTTACGTAGCTAAATTTGGTTCAGGTGCATACAAGCTTGCTTATTCATATGGTGATGAACTAAAGGAACCCATGAATGTTATGCATCTCAAGTGGTTCTATGCTTGAGTATGGGGTTCCTCAAAAATTAGAAAATCAAATTAAAAAGTATAAAAATAGAAAAAAAAAAGAAATCAATGCGTCCAAGTGTGAAAACCATACAATTGTGGCACTTTGGACAAGTCCTTTAGTGAAACTGATTTTCAGCACCATTGGAGGGTTCGTTGTTCACAAGCATCTCCAAATGTAGGATTATGATGGCTTTATCCTAAGCTAGTCCTTACCTATCTTTGAGTTATTTTGAGCCTATCCCTCTTGGCCTTGATTCGGTTGATCCAACTTTGGTGTAAAGGGTTTGGCTTTGTATATTCCCATCTCACGCTGGGGCAACTTTTCATCTTCAATTCTTGAACATACGCATGGCATTTTGCCCTTGTACATCCCATCTAATGTTTGGGGCATCCACGTTTCCTTGCACATACCTTCGGAAAACTCTTGGAAAATATCAAAACATGCGTATAAATTTTTGAAAATCCTTAAACATTCACATATGTTGGTTGGAAAACTCAAAACATTCAAATACGTTTTGTAGAAAACTCAAAAACAATAGAACATTGTCTCGAGATAATACCAAAACAACGTAAAATGTTTCAAAACTGTCCTACAAAAACAAAGTATTATTTTGATTACTTTAGTTGTTTGTTTGTACATAGTTTTGATTACATTGCTTCTTTGTGTTGTGTGTATTGATTAAATTCATTTGCTTCATTAGATTGAGTGTTACTTTAATCTGCATGAATTGCATTGAGTTCATTTTATCTTACATACTTGTATATAATTGTTGTGATTAGATTAGATTTGATTAACTTGTGTTTGTTGTTTTCTTGTACATTTTGTTATCATCTCATCATCGTATCATCTATCATCACATCTATACATCATATATCAAAAATGCTAAGTTTACATCAAACATGTATGCTAAGCTAATCATCATACCGTATCATCAATGGGGCAAGAGGGGTTGCGCTAATCACATTTTATCCCCCCACACCAATATCAAAAATAAAAACATGGACTAATCAAAGTATCTCATCAACATGCAATGTGATATCATCAAATGTTATCTCATAATCAAATAAAAACATGTGATACAAACATACATCATAAACAAATTCCATCATCATATATATCATTAAAAATGTTTATGTACAAAATCATGTGTCTCGATACATATCAGATACAAAATGCCATCATGGGCATGGATCAAAATTGTGCCTTCAATCATGAGGCATACATCAAAAATATACATCAAGTACATCAATAAAATGAGTCAGCCATGACTCTCTCCCATGCCTAGACTACTGTGTTTTCTACGCTGGGTGGAGGCATCTGTTGTGATGGACCCACTAAGGCGTTGCACTCGGATGCATTGAACCATGTCAGACAGGCCTATTATACTAAAGGTTGTTGTACTAATCTCACTAATCGTGAGGTCCTCTCGTGATTTAGAAATAGACATGTTAATGGCTAATCGACTAAAGGGAGTGGCCCTTTGTCCCTCCGAGATGACCTCGTGGTAAAAGCCCTATAATAGGATGCCTCACCGTTAGCTGTCATTAAATCTACTAGTATGTCCTACATTCCAACTACTATGGAGGCCCACTAACACTCTAGATATATATTCCCGAGATTGTACCCAATTTGTGGTCCACCGAGTCCTCTCTACAACTAGTTGATCTCTCTCAACCGTGACCTAAAGTTGTTGAGCTACTAACTGCTTGTAATTGCTACCTCAAGGCAACTACCTCACTTGTATCCTATGCAGTCGTAGTGCTCCCCATCCATCCCAAGCATCCTCATCTCCATCCCCCTCATCTCTTGTAGTTATGTGATCTTATACACCTCCTCCATCTCATCTATCTGCGAAATCCCATCCATCTCATGGTGGACTGTGTGGCGGACTCATATGTGGAGATGATAAAGGCATCTGTGGAATCTGCCAGTAATGACATTGTTGTCAAAATTTCACCCCCAGGGTAAATTTTGATAACATGCATCAAAGTTTTGCAGTTCCAGGCAAGTAGGTTGATCCGGAAAAATCGTGAAAATTGGCTAAGTCCTGCTCAAGGTCGCCTTTGGGACGTGTGGGACAGAAAGACGCGGATCGTCCGAAAAGCCTCCAGGCGGTCCGCTAAGCATTTGGGACAATCGGGCTAGAAGTACGCAGCGGCGCGCGAGAAGCCGATCCGGCGAAAGAAGAAAAAATCGACCAATCGGCCGAAAGGACAGGCAGTTCGGGACAAGAGTACGCGAAGGACCCGAACCGGCCGGTTCGGCCGAAATGGGAACAAATGGTCCGAAACAAAATGGGGCATTTGGGCCAAAGTACGCGAGTACAAAACCGGCCGAACAATGTGGCGAAAAGGTTGAGGCGATCCAAAAGCATTTGGGACATTTGGGACAAAGGTACGCGAACCGGCCGGTTCGGCCAAAATCAACACAAGGAGCAATAGGAAAAATGGGACACAGGGACGCGCGGGACGCGGATCGCCGAAGGAGCCGAAAGCCAATCAAGCAGCGCCACGTGTCATCGGCCGAATCGGGACAAGGAAGCCCATTTCGGGTGGATCGGAGGTTTATGTCCCAAACGGTTTGGGACATACGGACAAAAAGACGCGAAGGGCGCGAAAGAGCCGGCAGGCCGAGGACCAATCAACGCATGACACGTGTCACAAGGGGAAAGGTCCAAAAAAGTCAAAGGGGCGAGTTTTCGAGCACTGATCCGAACCAATGAAATAGCGCCACGTGTCCCAGCAGGGGCCCACAAGGAAATTTCAAAAGAAAGCCCGCCGAAAGGTAGAGGAGAGAGAATCATGTGACCAATCAATGCGTGCCACGTGTCATCCAGGTGGCGAAGCGCGGGAAATATTTCAAAATCCGTTTTGGTCTGTTCCGTGCCCTAAATCTTCAGATCGCCATATCTTTTGATCCAGAGCTCGGATTTGCACGTTCTTTATATCAACGGAAAGCTGTTGAAATTCTCTGCATGATTCTGGGATCAATCTCGAGTTTTGGTGCAGTCTGAGAGAGAAAATTGAGAAACGGCTCTGACGCGTGATAATGGCCAGAGGCGACGTTTCAACAACCTGTTTTAATGCTAATGGGTCGCATTCTTCTTCAGCACGGCCAGAAGTGACATTTCAGCGGCCAAATTAATGCAAATGGGTCGCATTCTCCTCCAAATCGGTGAAAAGATGGCAGGGTATGGGTTGGTAAGGTATCCCATGCCGTTTTAATGCATATGCAATCAATGAGGAATGGGCTGGCACGTTTTCCCACATTTCTGTCCCCTGGGCTCGACCCATGCAATGTAAAAAGCCAGATTTGGCTCAAAAATAAGAAGTTGTTCATTCTTTCTGCTCTGCCCTCCCTTCTTTTCTTCTCTAGGGTTGAAAATGGAGTTCGAACCTCCTCCCTTGCTCTGTAATGGCGTTTTTGCCTCTTACTAATGGAATGATGTTCTGTGCAAACTTCTGGAGCAACAAAACATGTTTTGTGATGCATCTGTCCATCCTTGCTCATTTTTGCTTGTTCTCTTCTTGCCTCTCTTCATTGCAGGTATTTGTGCATGTTTGAATGTTCATTGCAGGTCTGGAGCTGTGTTCATGGAGTTTTGGGACATTTTCTGTGTGAAATCTATCCTTGGGCCTGTGATGCATCTGTCCATCCTTCCCATTGCTCACCTCTCCTTGTCCCATGGCAGTTTTGATAGATGTCCAACATTCTCCTTCTCTAGTGTATCACCGTTTTAGTGTAGGCTTTTGCTATTTTTCCCTTCTCTCTCTCTCTCTCTCCTTGGCATGGTTAGATTAGGATTAGATTAGCTTGCCTGCACTGGAATAGCTTGTGGCAGGTAGTTTAGGAGCAGGAACCAGCCTTCTCTGGAGATTCCTCTCTCGGTTTCACAAGTCCCACGCTTGGAGAGAGGTTTCCATGTTGTGCAATCACACTGGATGCAGAGTGATCAACCTAGAAGCCTGATCTGCATCCAGGGGTGCTGTGATTTTGCACTAACAGTTTTAGCATGCCGGTGGGACCTTAGAGGTCTTCCACTTCATCTTTTGTAGGTTGGTGTGTTCCTGTGAAGATTTCAGCCTTTGGAGGCACTTGCAAACACATCTGGCGACTCCATCTGATCAGCAACCCATTTCTCTGAGCTTGCAGACCGTTTCCATCCATTTTCATCCATCTTTCTTTCCATCCCTTTCATTCTTTTCCATTCCATGAAGTTGTGCAATCATGACTTCATTTCCATCATGGAATTCACATCAACAACAGCAGTATATTCCACCTCCAACATGTTTTACAAATCCTCCAAATCAGCATTTTGAGCAGATTCAAGATCAGTATGCATACCCATATGAGCAGCAGTGCCAAAGTCAGTTTGGCTATGGAGCTTTCCAAGAGCAAGAGTATGCATACAATGAAGACCATCAGATCCAAGATGCTGGTCTGTTGGAGAAAATCCAAAAATGGAGGTGGGGATGGTGCAGTCCAGGGCTCAAGCACAAATGAAAGCTTTTGGAATCGGTTGTGGAGCACCCTGTCCATGGGTGGGACCTTTTCCAAGGCATTACAGCCCTCAGGAGAAGCTTGACTTCATGATTGCAACGCTGCCTTTGCTTGCAAAGTGGATTGAAGAAATAGAGGTGTATGAGAGGAGTATTCAACAACCTTGTCAACGGGTAAGCACACCTTCTCATGCCTTTTCTTTTCCTCTTTCCCAATCTGTTTCATTTCAGCAGTGTCAAGTTTCAAACCCTCCATCTGCTGTCCCAAGTGTTGAATCC
Organism: Taxus wallichiana var. yunnanensis; assembly: GCA_018340775.1. Classification (NCBI taxonomy): domain Eukaryota; kingdom Viridiplantae; phylum Streptophyta; class Pinopsida; order Cupressales; family Taxaceae; genus Taxus; species Taxus wallichiana. The sequence continues at coordinate 5,531,031 of CM031233.1, forward strand.
ATCCCTCCATCCCCTAGTCTTCCACCCCATCTTAATTCTTCTTTCCTTTTTCCTTCAACAGTCATCCCCTCCACAAGAGCTAACAGAAACACCCCCTCCTCCAAAGAAACAAGAGGTTTCACCGCCTCCACCACCACACAAAATTGTAAAATCAGTTGAGTTACAACCCATCCCTCCTCTTGCATTCCCAAATCCATGTTGGGAGGATGAAAATCAGAATGCCAGTCAAGGAAAACAACAGCAAAAAGAGAGGCCAAACAAAGATGAAGAAATTCAAAGTCTGAAGAGTTGGGCTCTCAAATTTGGGATAACAAAGATCCCCTTGATGGTTAAACCTACAGAAGAGGCTAGGGTTGGAGAACAGGTGGTGGTTAGGACTGATTTTGTTGCAGCAGAAGAAGAAGATCTTGCAGTCCCAACTTGCCCTCTAGAGCAGCAGAATGAAGAGTTTGACTTGACAAACTTCATGCTAGAGGAAGAGTTTTATCAAGAGCAAGATTCTCTTCAAGTAGTAGAGGAAGGAGAAGCTGCTCCAAATCCAAAAGAAGAGGAGCACAATCTAGCTGTGGAGGAGAATAGTGCAGATCCAAAGGCTTTGAGCACAAAGCAGGCTACAGGAGAACCTTCAGTTCTTCTTTCCACTTCATCTCTCTCAAGTTCTAGTACTGAAGAGGAGTTTGATCTCTCAAACTCAATATTGGAGAGTGAAGGAAACCATGGTGGTCAAGTTGCAGATCAAGAGGACACCATGGAGGAAGTTGAACATGAGCAGCGGGACAGCAATGAGGCAGTTTACCTGTCAGATTTGGAGGACTGTTTTGATGGAGAAGAGCCGGTTGAGTTTTCACCATTCTCTCTTTCATCATCCACATTCCAAACACCAGAGCCTGCTTTGCCATGAAGGAGAGCTTTCATTTGCAGCAGCCTGCATCTTATAGCAGCCCTTTGGAATCAAAATTGGAAGATTCTAATCTTCCCTGTTCTTCATTGGAGGAAGAGAAAGGACAGAAGGATTCCACCATTTCTTCCACATCATCCATTCAAGTGGGTCTACAAGAAGACTCCATTTTTGGAATTGAAAATCAGAGCTATGGGCATACTCAACGGATCAGACCTTGCCCAATCAGGTATTTGGCTTCATTGGAGCCAAAGGAGAAGCCACAACCAGTCATGCTTGCTTCAGAGCATGAGGATGAGCTACAAAGTACCAAGGATCATCTACCATACCTCTCCAATCCAAATGCAGAACAACTAAAAGAGGTATTGGATTTGTTTTCAGTTGATACCTTGATGATTTGGATAGAAGACCAGCTTCTTGTTGATTTTCCATCCATCCAAACAGCCATGATCAGTGCCAAATCAATTGCATGGCTGCCAATTTTGAAGAAAGGAAGCTATTTCTCACAACCAGTTGCAGGGTTTGTTTAGCTTGCCTTTGCTTCCAGTTAGAGTAGAGTAGCTAGGTTTGCTTTCAGCAGAAGAAGTGCTTGTGCACACTCTGCATGTTCCATTTGGGGCATGTATGATTTTCAGTTTTGTACATAGTTTTTGGTGTTGCTGGTTTTGCTCTTGCACAGTTCTTTTCAGTGGTTTTTGGTGAGAATGACTCCATGTCCGGTGGATTTCAAGTGGCTCAGAGGGGAGGTTTTCAAAGTTCAGATCAGTTTTCAGGATACTACTCATGACTCCATGCCCAATGGATTGCTTCAGGCAACTGGTCTTTTCACCTAGCAGGCAGGTGACCCCGCTGAGTCGTCAAAACTGTTGTCAAAATTTCACCCCCCCAGGGTAAATTTTGATAACATGCATCAGAGTTTTGCAGTTCCAGGCAAGTAGGTTGATCCAGAAAAAATCGTGAAAATTGGCTAAGTCCTGCTCAAGGTCGCCTTTGGGACGTGTGGGACAGAAAGACGCGGATCGGCCGAAAAGCCTCCAGGCGGCCCGCTAAGCATTTGGGACAATCGGGCCAGAAGTACGCGGCGGGCGCGAGAAGCCGATCCGGCCGAAAGAAGAAAGAAAATCGACTAACTGCTGAGAGCGGGACAGTTCGGGACAAGAGTACGCGAAGGACCCGAACCGGCCGGTTCGGCCGAAATGGGAACAAATGGTCCGAAAGCAAATGGGACATTTGGGCCGCGAGTACGCTGTGAACCGAACCGAACCGGCGAAAAAGGTCGGGGACGAAAAGCCTCAAGAGCATTTGGGACATCATGGGACAAAGCAGTACGCGAACCGCGGGCCAAAAAATCAGCACAAGGAGCACAAGGAAAAATGGGACAAAGGGACGCGCGGGACGCGGATCGCCGAAGGAGCCGAAAGCCAATCAAGCAGCGCCACGTGTCATCGGCCGAATCGGGACAAGGAAGCCCATTTCGGGCGGATCGGAGGTTTATGTCCCAAACGGTTTGGGACATCCGGGACAAAAAGACGCGAAGGGCGTGAAAGAGCCGGCAGGGCCGAGGACCAATCAACGCATGACACGTGTCACAAGGGGAAAGGTCCAGAAAAGTCAAAGGGGTGAGTTTTCGAGCACTGATCCGAACCAATGAAATAGCGCCACGTGTCCCAGCTAGGGCCACAAGGAAATTTCAAAAGAAAGCCCACCGAAAGGTAGAGGAGAGAGAATCATGTGACCAATCAATGCGTGCCACGTGTCATCCAGGTGGCGAAGCGTGAAATATTTCAAAATCCGTTTTGGTGCATTAGTGCCCTAAATCTTCGAGATCGCCATATCTTTTGATCCGAGCTCGGATTTGCATTTCTTTATATCAACGGAAAGTCATGAAATTCTTTGCATGATTCTCGGATCAATCTTGAGTTTTGGTGCAGTCTGGAGAGAAAATCGAGAAACGGCTCGACGCGTGATAATGGCGAGCGATGTTTCAACAACTTGTTTTAATGCTAATGGGTCGCATTCTTCTTCAGCACGGCCAGAAGTGACATTTCAGCGGCCAAATTAATACAAATGGGTCACATTCTCCTCCAAATCGGTCAAAAGATGGCAGGGTATGGGTTGGTAAGGTATCCCATGCCGTTTTAATGCATATGCAATCAATGAGGAATGGGCTTGCACGTTTTCCCACATTTCTGTCCCCTGGGCTTGACCCATGCAATGTAAAAAGCCAGATTTGGCTCAAAAATAAGAAGTTGTTCATTCTTTCTGCTCTGCCCTCCCTTCTTTTCTTCTCTAGGGTTGAAAATGGAGTTCGAACCTCCTCCCTTGCTCTGTAATGGCGTTTTTGCCTCTTACTAATGGAATGATGTTCTGTGCAAACTTCTGAAGCAACAAAACGTGTTTTGTGATGCATCTGTCCATCCTTGCTCATTTTTGCTTGTTCTCTTCTTGCCTCTCTTCATTGCAGGTATTTGTGCATGTTTGAATGTTCATTGCAGGTCTGGAGCTATGTTCATGGAGTTTTGGGACATTTTCTGTGTGAAATCTATCCTTGGGCCTGTGATGCATCTGTCCATCCTTCCCATTGCTCACCTCTCCTTGTCCCATGGCAGTTTTGATAGATGTCCAACATTCTCCTTCTCTGGTGTATCACCGTTTTAGTGTAGGCTTTTGTTGTTTTTCCCTTCTCTCTCTCTCTCTGTCTCTCGTTGGCATGGTTAGATTAGGATTAGATTAGCTTGCCTGCACTGGAATAGCTTGTGGTAGGTAGTTTAGGAGCAGGAACCAACCTTCTCTGGAGATTCCTCTCTCGGTTTCACAAGTCCCACGCTTGGAGAGGTTTCCATGTTGTGCAATCACACTTTGGATGCTCCGAGTGATCAACCTAGAAGCTCGATCTACATCCGGGTCTTTGTGATTTTGCACTAATGCACACTTATAAAGGACCCAACTATAAAGGAATCGGCTAGAGAGGATCTTGTGGAACTCGTACTCTATGGTCAAAAAGGGCGGCATTTGAACATGTACCTATAGATGTGTTGACATTTGTATCTATATATCGACACTAAGTATGCCTGCCCCCTTGCTCGTGGAACTGCTGCAGGTTGTTGCATGTGCACCTACCTCGAGCATGTTCTCTAAGATCCGGACTTGAACCCCTATGCCACCATGGCTATCCTCGCATCTATCGTTGCTATGGTATCGCCAACCACTATGGCAACACTCTTGTAGCATATCATCCTAGATAATCACGGGTCTCCCCGGTCTACTATTTGTGGCCATTGAACCCAAGGTCGGGAACCACATGTGAAAAACTATCACGTGCTCATCGTAATCTGATCGAGGCCCAATGTCAAAAATCTCTCTCGACCTACATTCATACCACATCTCATCACCAGAATCCTTGGATAAGACCACAATACCGATGGACCCTATCTACACTATACCACTCAAGGATGTGGTCCTTGCTCCCAATGATGAAATGCTCTACTATTGTTGTGTTGAGCTCAAATGCATCATCAAGCCACCGATATAATCTATACAACCACCATGTAATCATCAAGATTTGAATCTCATCCAAAGCTCGTCTATAATACGATGTATCTCCCATATGCCCGTGAATGTCATCACCGTCTGGAACCCAACCCATAATGGATGGCTCGCCAAGAGCCCGGCTTGCAATGCTCCTACTGGGCACCCTATGTTGATATGATCCTAGACCCATATCTGAAGTAAAATTACATAACCCACAATCTTGTAACCATGGTAAGCTATCAAGTGAAAATCTATGTACAAATGGGTTAGTAGACACTTCCCCCAGTAATAGACCTCTCCACGATAAGTCCGTGTATAACTCCAATCATACCCAAAGAAAAATGAGCACCAGTCTTGTCAAGAAACAATATGCCACTGACAAGATCCATGTGATATAACGACACCCATGAAAGTCACCGATCCACAAAACACCTAGTAATGTCAATTGACATACCCAAAGAAAGTATGTCTCACTTTGAACATCTCGAAATACTCAAGAATACAACCATGGTGGCCATCATAAGTAACAAGTTGGCCCTGAATCGGCACTCTCAAAATGTGTCAAACATCCTCTAGTGTGACACTCATCTTCTCTGACGAAAGGTGAAACGTCTGACTCTCGTTACGCCATCTCTCAGCTAAGGATGTAAGAAGGTTGTGGTCCAAAGTAATCTATGGCACGCGAGTCACATGTAAAATACCTACCACCTAAAGCGTAATCTTCATAAAAATGTGATCACGATGTGAGAACGTAGCCTCATAGGCCCTAAACCACCCATGCCGCTCTCATGTCTCCAATCGGGGTAGGCCAATCTAAAAAATGGGGAAAAACACTCATCATCATCATTTTCTTCTATTAAATGCATCATCTACATTCTTCTATTCATCATCTAAGTTTTTCTAAAAACTTCCTAAATTCTTCTAAGGTCATACAAATTGGCCCCTCCACGCCAACGCGCCCATTTTGATGCTAGACACCCTAGCGCTAGCGCACCCTTTACACATCGGTGCATATGTTCTCACGCAGTGCACCCCTATTCCCTCCCGACCCTAGTTCAACGCCAACATGTCTAATTTTACACAAACACACCCCACATCGGCGCCTACGCACTCCGCACCGGTGTTTTCCACGCATGTGTGGCCACACCTTTGTTTTCTCATGCCAACGTGCTTAAAAGTATGCATATGTAGATGTGTATGTGTTGCTTCACACTAAAGACGCCCCCGATCACGCTTATGTGCCCTAAGGGTTGTCTTTGGCACTTTCGTGCATTTTTCTACCTACCATAAATGCTAGAAAATGAAGCTTAAATTCAATTTTTTTGATTTACATACCTGTAGGCCATCCCTGGAAAGCCTCATGTAGTCTTAGACTCGGTCTACATGGTGTCTATGGTTTTAAATCCTCGTCATTTCCTCGCACATCAAAGTAAAATTGCCAGTAAAAATGGTAAGGGTAAATATCAAATAACTAGCCGTGATGGTTTTTACCCCTCATGGCTTGGTTTATATACCCGTTATGACCCCTCGCATCATGTGTCTCACCCCGAAGCACTTTAGGACCATTTTGATTCTTCCAGCTTTCTTCTAGCACTTGCCACGATGATTATTTTTAATAAATAATCATTTTTCACTCGTTTTTGCTACGTTGGGGCATGTTTTTGCTTCTTGATGACCCTTTCTGCTACCTAGGGCATATTTTTTTCTTTCTAGCATTATTTGGCGATGTCCCATGATATTTTCATTCTTCTAAATCATTTTCTTCTCGAAAAATTTAAAAATTCAAAAAATCACAAAAAACCCAAAAAATTGGAAATTTTATAAAAACAAAACATTGGTAAAATCATTAAAAATCCAAAAAAATGTAAAATTCAAAATTTTGCAAAAATTAATGTGCACATGCACACAATGAAACTTGTATCAAATGCATTGTCCTCAAACATTGAAATTTGTCTTACAAAAGCATCTTTCTTTAGTTTTCACTTGTTCTCGCACAACAACTCGCGGATCATTCTGATCTACCTCCATTAATAAAAGTCGGTCTACTTATTATGTCTATACTATCTTGGCATGAAGAGTTTCTTGCACTTTGTGTCGTAGTGCACGAATGATTTTTCATGGGACTACTTGTGTCCTATGTTATTCCCCTTGCATGTATCCTTGCTTGGGGCACCATTTTCAACCCTTGTCGTTAAACACGAACATTCGAGAACTGAAGCTTGATAACAAAAACATTAGTGCAACTGTCTTGAATGTTGTTTGTTTGAGTATGTGTGTTTGTACTTATTTCCTTGTCAGGTTAGCTTGTTTACTTTCTTGTATTGCATTGCATTATGTATGTTGCATGGAGTTAAACATCTTTTACTTTCTCGTATTTCATTGCATTATGTATGTTGCATGGAGTTAAGCATTTTTAGCAATGAACAATTGTTCGTATTATAGCTTTCAATGTTATTTTACACTTTTGTTGTATGCATATATTTTAATAAGGGTCGATGATGTTGATCATTTAAGCAAAGTGATGAAACAAAGGTGTTGATTGAATGAGTTGGATGTAAAAAGCTATTCCCACTTTCATCTATCAATTCTCATTACTATTCAAGGTTTCTTCTATTTGTTTCCTTCTAATTTTCGATCGTCGATTGACTTCTTTATGTTTATGTTTATGTTTATCTTCTTTTTGCATGCTTATGTTTATCTACTTAATTGTTTGTTTATGTTTGTCTACTTTCTTTGCAGTGACATCACTTACGCCACCCCAAAGAGGGGCAAATGTAGACACCTAAAATCCACTTCTGTAATTTTAATGCTAAAGTGGTACTCATTATCCTCTATTTCACCATTTCTATTATAATTAGTGATTTCTGCTAATTAACTAATGTTTCCCTCTAATTTGGTCAATTAACAACACTTCATTAATTAACTAGCTTCTATCACATTCTAGATGCCAATTAACGACACTTTGTTAGTTATAATCCTCTTCAAATTAATAATTAGCTATTAATTAGCTAATTAAGCCTTTTTAACAAGTAATCAATAAACCCTCTTATTGGCTAAATCTCACTTTCAAATGCTTCCAATCTTATTAAATTCCTCTTCAAACACCTCCAATTAGCCTAAAAAGCTTATTCTAGCCTATTAATTAATCCTAATTGATTAATTAAAGCACCCTCAACTCCCATAAAGTGTTAACTCACATAGCTATGGTTAATTAACCTTGAGTTACTTTATTATTAGTCCCACATGCACCGAGGTGCAAACTTTCTCCAAATAGAAAGCTACCTTCACACTTTACACCATGTTTTGAATAACATTAATCATATAAAACATATGAGCCTTACTCCATTTTTGGAATAGCTTACATCCCCATTTGCATCCATTTCTTTAAGCTAGTTAGTAAAGTAATATCTAATATGGCCTTGTAGTCATTGTTAGAGAGGTCCTTTCACCTTCAATGAAGTAGTAAAAACACACATTTTGATTGCTTTTAAATCTTCATAGGTTCAATTCTTTTAGCAATCAATTAAACATAGTAGGAATGCTTGTAGTTTAAATGGTTAAATTCATTTAGATTTCCTTTTGCATTCCATTAAGCTTTGATCTTGATGGTTCATTGATGAATTTATTATCTTAGCTCTAAACTACTTGGTGTTAGTTTAGGTTTTGAATTGCTTTGCTTGCAAGTTTATTGAGTTCACCGAAATCGTATCTTCTAATTCATCTGTATTATCCATCCACCATTGTTTATTCTCTATAGTAAAAGGTTTTTGTTTGGATAGATGGATAATTTCTTCGAGTCATGTCCATTTGTAATCACCATATTTCATGTTCTACAATCAATGAGGGTAGAAAAAGTGGCTAACTAAGGGCATCTTAAGATCAAAGGGTATCCAATATTCCTATTCTTAGTTTTTATGATCATATAGTCTACCGAATAGTCTCATGACTAAATGGTTATGGTAATATCTTCTATAATCCCTTTGGGCTTGTTTACAAACTGGTCTGCCATTTGTAAAACTAGTGAGGTTGATTGCGGTTTAGGGAGAGACAATGTGGACAAGGTGTCAATGGTCATCACATTGATAGTAGCTCTTAAGTCAATTACAACATTTGGGATTTGCACATCTCCTATTCAAACTATAACAATAGGACTTCCAAGGTCTCTGTATTTAGGAGGGGTCACATTCCCTTCTAGTTTACTAGCCAATTTTCGATCAATATGGATGGTTTTAGGTTGATTTTTTTCTATTTGGAGTCTTAAAACAAAGCTCTTTAATGGTTTTGTTCAATTCTAGAATTTTCTTAAGAGCTTGTAACAAAGGGATTCCAATACTCAATTTCCTTAACCCTCCCTCCCCTTTCCGTAGGGCATTAATAGTTCGCAAGGGCATTTCTGAAAAATACCAAGATACTAAATTAAAGTGTTCTTGGGAGGGTTTATTTTATTATTGGTAGTATCAATCATGATAGTTATAATCATAAAAATCGTACCCACATAGAAGTGGTAATATATAGGGATATATATTATATTATCCCGATAACGAGTCAAATGCGGGTATTGTTTAATGGATAAAATTTATCCTTGCCAAGGTAGATGTGGAAATAAAATCAATCCTTGTTCATACATAGGCTTTTCCGATACAAAATGAGCCACTTCAAATAGATTCATTGCTCCAGCCCAGAATACAATTAATCCGGCATGAGCCACGTGAGCCCCAAGTAATTTACCTGACAAATTGATAAGTCGGGCATTACCAGCCCACCAAGCGAAACCAGTAGTTTCTTGGTCACGACCAGCTAAAGATAGAGTTCCATTAAAGAGCGTTTCCACGGGGTAGAACCTCCTCAGGGAATATAAGGTTTTCATGAGGCTGATCTTGAGCCGCCATCCAAGCACGAATACCTTCGTTCAAGAGAATATTTTTAGTGTAGAAAGTTTCAAATTCAGGATCTTCTGCCACACGAATCTCCTCTCATATGTCTGGTTCAAATCCAGCTCGGCCCAATACCAACCTGAATATCATAGATTGATATTCATTGTCATCTAATCGATGACAAGGTATATATTAATACCCAATATAGAAAGAAAAGAAACGAACAGATACTTTCATAATTAAAGGAAAAGGTTAGTGCCTTTTATTTGACCAAAGACTACCCTTGAATAAGCTTTGACTTTGATTTTTCATGAATTATAGTGTTGTGTTTCTCCAAAATCTTATATGGAAAAAGAATGTCGGGGTTTGGTTTAGGTGTTTCTTCAACAACGAGGATTGGGTTACATTTCTTCTGATTTTTTTATCTTTAGGGATTTCCTCTATAATAAGAGATGGTGGTTTTGAGGTAGTCGTCCCCGAATGTAGCAAGATGTTTCTACAATCCATAGAGTTTATTGTGGGTTTTTTTTTTTGATTCCACTATGTATGTTGGGTTACCATGCCTCACATTTTTGGGGTTTTCCACAGTCTACATTGGAATCTATTACAGGGTAGGTTGTTTGGATGAGGTAGTAATTATGGGCCCAATCAACAAAGCTTGTTGTCCTTGGGGTCTTCTTTGGTTATAATATTGTTTCCCTAATCCTTGAGGTACATTCCATTATTATTGGAATTGAGGATTGAATTGTTGAAATAGTGGAATGTTTGGGTTTGGAGTCCAGGATTGTTGATAATAATTTGGTGGTGCATTCCACTAAGGACTCCATTCCTATGGAATTTTTGATCCCAAGGTTGGGGGTATGACCATGGTGCATTCCATTAGTTTGGGACCCATTGTGTTTTTGGTGCATAGGACTAATTTTTATTTGATTGAAAATTCCCTCCTTGCCTCTGAGCCATATAGTTTAACTCATCTTCGTCTTGTGTGTTTTGTTTTAAATGGTTTTTAGTAAGGGAAACAATCCACATTGGTCTGTGGAATGCTTTAGATCATAGATAAGGCATATGTCTATCTTATCTAGGGACAGTCCTTAAGCCCATGTTTGTTCCTACATATTGGATAATACATGAACAATGGATTTGTGTTCCTAGCTTTCTCTCTATCCACAATTGTGTTAAGTTGAACTAAGAGGTATGTTATTAAGTTTGTAATCTCCTCTCTTAGTTTGGATATATCGCCATTGGAAAATTTTCCTTTCTGTCTTCGAATATTGGGGTAAGTTTGGGAGTAGTTCCTACAGAGGTCAATGATATCAGTAAATTATAATTTTTCATGTCTCATTTTCCCATAAGATTGAAGGCTTCTTGTGTGTCTTCATCCAATCCCTTAAGGAATAAAGTTTTGAGAAGATTAATATCAAGACCAATGCCACACCTAGTATGACTAAGAGTAACCGATCAATATAATCTTCCAAACTTTCATCCTCCTTATGTTGAATCCTAAAAAGCTCTTCCTTCCCTGTTCCTTACTCTATAGAAATCTTGGTATTTATCCAAGAATATTGCTTCATTTTTTTCCAACTGTGAATGGATTTAGGGGTGAGGCCCATGAACCACCTCATGGCTACATCCTTTAATGTTGAAGCAAATAATTTTAATTTCGAGCATCGAGGTGTATTCATGTGTCGACACATGACCTTGAACTCAAATAGGAATTGATCAATATTTTCTCGAGAGCAATCTCTGAAGATTTGAAGAATTAAAGGGGTATATTCTTCATGGGGGCTGCATCATTAGGGTCCAATTGTATGAGATATGTAAATTTCCTTCCAAGTGGAGGGTTATCATTATCTCGCACCATTGAGGTTTTCCACTCCATCGGCATCCTTACTTTCTAAATGAGTTGTTCCACAAAGTTGGTTTTAAGGGGGTTTTGTAAATTAATTCTAATAAATCTACCTCTACAGTCTCTAGGTCTAAACATAAAATCCTACCACACCGAGGACAATTCCCTAACTACCAATGCTTAACTGACTACTTGTGTTCCACATACTCCAAAGTACAAAAGTGTAATATCCACTTCCCATTCGAAGACCTTTGGCCTATTTTGTCAACCCGACGGCCAAAGGAAAAATATAAGGGTGACTTAAGTTATATTTAATTATTATAAAGTGTCATTAATAAAAGGAAAGAAAAATATAGAGCACTTATAATAATTTATATGACTTAATAATTATTAAATCTAGGATGGAAAAGGCCCAAATATAAATTGTTATCCATCCTAGGTGAAAAGGCGACTTGCCTTAGAAGGGGGAATGGGAACATAGAAAGGATAAATGCCCATTTTACTATGTATTTCCCCTAAAAAAATGTGACTTGCATTAGGAGGGAAAAGTTGTTGGGAAAAGCATTTAATATGGGAAAATATTAAATGTTTGCATAGGGAAAATCCTTGTGAACTAATTGGATATTGTAGAGGTTGTTTTGGGTCTCTTCTTCCTTTATAAGGAGAAGTCGACTTGAGGGGAAGGTATTCCATAACCATTTGATATTTTTGATTTGTGTCTTAAGCTTATAGCTTTTGCATACACACTTAGATTTTCTTTAGCTTGTGGAGTAAGATCCCACAGGGACCCTAACTTCGGTGGTGAGAGATCCATTCCTAGCTAGTATGACACTCTTCGTTGGTGAAAGATTCACCCTAGTTTTTCATTATTGGAGTTGATTCACGGCTGATTTGTAGAGATTAATTTCAGAGGAGTTTTTGGCATATTTTTGTAGCAAGGATTTAAAGAAATATTGCAACGGTTGTTCTTCTATTAATCTCTAGTGGAGTGACCCACTTGTTGGTTGATTTGTGTGCTTTGGAGGTACTTAAAAATCTTATTTGTATTATTATATATTGAGGTGAATGTTGGGAATCAAAGTAGCTTGTTTTCTTAATTTTGAGCCGATTTAATGCCCTAAATGTCTTTATGCGACCTAATTTTTAGGGAAAAATTAGGGTTTTGTGTTTGTTGTACAAAAATAATTTTGGAATATTATTCTTCATATTTTTGTGACCCAAGATCCAAATTTTCAGCTCATCTGGACTTCTCTAGTAAAAGATGTGAATTTTTGAAGTTATGTTGCGAGACGGGTTTTTAAATAATTTAGTGCGGCCTTGTTTTACATCTGAAATTTGTAATTTTATACATATTTGGACTTTATAAATTAGTGGTACTAGATTTGAGTGGGAAGATATATATTTATAGGCTAATTTGTGGTAGTATTTAATCCTACCCTAGTCGCAATTTCCTTTATAAATTCATATCTCGCAAAAGTAAATTTAATCTTTGTGTTATAAGTTGTGATATGAGGATTGGGGATTTCCTAAAATCCGTCAGGGGAAAAATATGTCCATTGCAAACATTACAAAAAGAATCTTATTGTCACTACAAGGTCTTCTAATTCAAAATAAAGAGTTATGGAAATAAAATTTATAAATGGAAACTTACCAGTCAGATCATGTAGCACTTCAAGTTAGTACCTTAATTTTTGCTAACATCTTGAGAAATCCCCGACAACGGTGCCAAAAAGTGACGAGCATCATTGGTACTCACACTTTAATTATCTTCTATTTGTCGGTCTAAGGCAAATTCTGTGGCTATTTGCAACAAAGGAAACAATTGGAATTGTGCTCAGTACTTATTTACTAGCAAACTTAACCAAATGCTATGCTAACTACCATAAAGAAATGAAAAGATTGATCAACAAAGAATTACTGAACTCAGAATTGAAAATACTAAAAAAATGAAATTCAGTAAATTGAATAAATGTAAAATAACAGAGATAAAATGGATAAGAATTTATCCCTTCACTTTGGGAAGGAGTGGCCCTTGCCCCTTCCCAGCAGATCCGGTTCAAAGTTGTAAATCACACGAGTCAAACTTTCCCTAAATCAACACTTTATTGAATGGAAGAAATTCCTTTTACAGTAATCAATCAAAATAACTCTTTTTCCTATTACAGATGCTCTTTTATATTCAGAGTAGTACTAGTCACTCTAAAAGAGGACTAGTTATTTGCATTTAATTACAACTACTTAACTAGAAGATATCTATAACAACAACTAATTGTTTGAGGAGTTACAATTATGGAAGGATTAGTGCATGTCGCACTTGGATAAAATTTATCATGTCAAGTATACTCGAGGTTTGTAATTGACTCTTAGTTGAGGTATTCAATCGGTGCCGAAGATATCGATATCGATATTTTGTATTAGATCCCTATAATCATAACGATTACAATTCTATGAGTTGTTCGATTGTCTACTCCACGTATCCAATCAAGTTGTGTTAAGTTCTGCATCGCATGGTCCTCATAATTTTCATGATGGTTGAGATGGTAGTCCACGTTTCATGCTCCTTCCATCGTGTTGACTAGTGTACCAGATTGCATCAACTCGCTGCTTGGCTCTCGAGACATTTGCCTCTTTTGTGTAAGTTCCTCATTCCAAGTGAGTCTGCATTAGTGCTTCGGGTGAGTCTGCGCTAATGCATGAGTGATTCTATGCTAGTGCATAAGCAAGTTATGCGCTAGTCTATAGTTGGATCTTGTGATGGCTTAAGATATGCTCTTCAAATTTATTATTAATACTCATAAAGATTCATTTAACCCATATTTGAAGAAGTAAACACAAGATGAAAATAACAAGGTTATGCACAATATTTCCTTCCAAAATATAGTAAAGTATTAATTACAAAATGACAATATGATGCTTAGTGCAAAATGATGACATGAAAAAATAAGGGTTTACACAGGATAACTGAGGGCTCATCAACGTACAAACTATTATTCGTTGGCAATTCAAAGGGACAATCACATCTACATACTATCACTACCATCAAAGTATTACAATTTTGGGCTGCATACACTACATAAGAAGGAGAAGTGTTGAATTCCATACCACACATTTACATCTAATCTAGATATAACTGTTATCTTAGCGTCATTGGTGCAAGGGAAACCTAAGGACACTATTTCACACACAAGCACATAAAACTACATGGAGTATGGAATGTAGTGCAACACTCAGTAATAAGTTCACTCTTCGGGTGACCATCGGGGTTAGTCGACTTCACATTTTACATATTTTATTCAGATTTGATGTTTTTGTGATCTTATGCAGTAACTAGGGTTTTTTTAGGTTATAGTTGTGATCGAAACCCTAACAAAAAGGTACCATGACAAAGTAGAGATTAAATTGAAAGTCTTCAAACCTAGAAAAAAAAAGATCTCAAGCATTCGCATTACTATTAGTGCCCCGAGTTAGACACCAGCATCCAGGCACCTCTATCCTCATGTGGGTGCCATTATCCTGATCAATACAAAGCTCAAAAACTCTTAGCAAGCATCATGTGACATCATTCCCTCGCCAGATCCAATATACACATAGTCCCGAATATCTACAGTCACATGAAATCAATGAAGTCGCATATCTTTTCCATTTTCTTATAGTCTTACATTTCTTGAACATTAACATTTGTATTTTACTGTATTTTATCATATTGTATATTGTTAGTTACTCTAAAATAAGATTTAATAATTCAATTTACATTAAATCACAAATTGTCATGTCATTTCATCATGTTCTGACACTCTTAGTTTTTCATACATACTAGCTTGTTGTGTGTGTTGCTCCTTGTTTGTTTCATTGATTATGGTCTGATTGCCTTGCCTATTTTGTGACACCGTGGGTGTTCTGTATTTATGGCTCTATGTCTATCTTGTTTGTAGGCCCATGAGCCTTTATTGTCTTGTGACACTATGGGTGTCCCATGTTTATAAGTGTTAGTGCAAAATCACAACACCCCCAAATGAGTTCTATAGATCTACTTTTCTAAGGCAAAGTCATTTGGTGTGATCCACATAACATTGAACTTTCCCCAAGGTGTGGGACCTTGCAAATGGAAAAGCTCTCTAGATTAAAGGTTGGTTCCTATTCCTCTGTTTAGGTGCATACGTGAGAACTTGCAGAGGATCTATCTCTATACCTAATCTAAAATTTTCCAAGGAGACAAGGATAAAAAGGATATAAGAAATAAGAAATGACTAAACTACAAGGTGATGCACCAAAGGAATGATGAACATTAGTTTTTCTGATAGACACAAACCAATAAAATACATACAATAATCAAGTACGAGATAGCCGATTTATAATGAAAGACCATATGCAAGAAGAAGAGATAGAAAGGATCTAGAATCGATCACAAACGTGTTTTATTGCTCTGTAGATTGATACAATGCATTAATAAACAGCCAAGAGGCAAGAACATACTGCAATTTTAATGGAAGGCTTGAACTCCATGAATTCCTTTGCTAGAAGGAAAAGGAAGCTTGCAAAACAAGAGAATTTCCAACCCTTTACAATGAGTCTCGAGCCTGTATTTATAGATTTGATACATATGGGAGGAAAAGAAAGAAGTGGGAAAATAGCTCCAAGCTCAACCACCACTATTTAATGTCTCCCATAAAATTTGTTCCAAATCTATCTTGACTGCATCAAATCCTTATTCGGTGCCTCAAAGGAGGAAGAAGCGGCGGAGCAGATCGAATCCAATCAACTGTTGTTGAGGCAAAATATCCTACATTAAAGGCCCGAAGACGTTTCTCCATTTTTCACCTACTAATACCTAAAAAAATGATTTTTTTATCTTTCCATGGCATAGAGGACATCGAGATGCTTCCAACGGTGTAAGATTTGCAATATTTCAAGCCCTAAGTCGAAAGATATGCCCCTTCGAAGTTTGTATTGGGTTCGTACAAATGAGCGGGAAAATAGTTTAAAAAATGGATCTCCTTTTTAATATGGGGCACGCGGCAAAACCAGGTTAGGGAAAAATCAGGTTTCATGGGTCTATGATTTATCTTTTCCTCCTTTTCCATAAAAAAATGCAAAAATCAGAAAACTCCCATGGCCCCGACGCTCCGCTTGGACACGTGGCACCCTTTGGTTGGTTAGGGAGATGTGCTTCAATTTTTATCTCTATCTTTTGCAAAAGAAATTTTTTCACCTTTTCCTCCGACTCCCGCTTTGACCTTGACTCCACCAAACACTGACTTTTTCCTTTAGGTGGAGTTATGGCCCATTTTGCAACTTTTACACCTTTGGAATAACAAGGGGCAAAAGACCAACTTTCCCCCCGATGGCCCGCTTTAGCACTGCTAGTTTAGGCTTGCCATGTGGCACTTCCTCCGCTGCCTGCCTAATTTCTATATTTTGGTTAAGTCCTTTGCTCGGTGGGGTCATATTCTTGACCTCGGATATGCAGAAGTCTAGCGCTTGTTTGGAAACCCTCTCTCAATTCGATCCTTGAATTAGTGCCGTTCGGACACTTAGCACTCTCCGTCGGTCTACCCCATGCATTGATTATTCAACCGAATTTGCCCCTTCTTTTCTGACCCTGTTATTCCATTATTGAGTCTACCTGTAACTTGAAAATGGATTTAAGACATGGAAACGGCTCGATAAAGTCGTTTCTTTTTTGCATAGGGTCATTTAATCTTTCTCAGCCCCCGCCACTCCATTGTTGAGTCCTTCTATGACCTATTTACAAGATTTGAACGATTTTTCTCAGGTTCTTTCTATGCGGGGTCATGGCTGATCTAATATTTGCCCGGGGTGAAATATGGATAACAATTTGGTGACTCACAGGGGTATCTACTTGCTAGATGAAAAGACCAATTACCTTGTCATAATCATTGGGCATGGAGTCAAAAACAATGGTCGATACTTATTCATGAGCCCGGCTATTTGCACTCTCAATTTTCATAAGAAATCTCAAACGAAGGTTTCTGAGAGTAGAAAATTGTTTTGACCCAAGGCTTCATCTGTCTCTTTGAATGGACTGCATAAGAGCAACAAAACAACACCACAACTATATACAAAATTTGAAATCATACATACTCCAAATAGAACATGTAGAGCATGTAAAGCACTTCGAGAAAAGCAACCTAAACTACAGCAAGACAATGTGCACAAGTACTTAGAGGAAAAGAAATTGATTAATATGTACAAGGTGATAACCTTCCTTCTATTAGGAGTGTTTAAGATAGATTTCATCATTGTAGACACTTAAAATTGGTTACTCAATTTAGTGTCCCTCTCATCCATTTACTTGCTTCCTGTAGGTAACACAGCCCATAAGGGGCACGTTTTACGTCTTCGATGATCTTTAGCAGGTTCAACTATCCCATTGGGATATTATCCAATTTCCTGTGATTTAATCACTTACTCTAAATTTAATTCACCCCATCATATCTTACCCATGAGTGATTAAATATTAAATATTTAATTACGCTTCTTCCCATGCATCTTAATCACTTATCTACCCCAAATTTATCCTATCTATGTATCACATCTATTTTTCCGCTTCCCTAAGCGGGATATTTCCCGTATTCGGGGTAATTCTCATCTTTCTTGAAATCGCTCATTTTGGCCATCTCGGAGTCTATTCCGCGATCGGCGCCGACCCATATGGTCGGCGCCGATTTTCTAGGAGCGGCGCCGATTATAAAAGCAAGTCCAGAACTCAGTTCTAGGGACCGAAAAAGAGACCACGAACGAGCGAAAAAGCGAACAGACGAAAAAAGGAAGCACTTACGCACGAATAGAGAGCGAGAGAGATACAGGTTGTGAGAAAGAGAGATCTTCTTAGCATCAATTGTATCAAATTAGGGCAGATCCTGTCGAATCAATCCCTGAGAGGAGCACCGTTACTCTGCCCACATCACATCAACATCGCACACAACCATCTATCATCTGGTGACTCTGTTCCAGTGTCTCGCCAACTTCGGCACATCCAGCAGACCACATTCACCTTCTAATTCCCGAATCTTATCGCACAGTCCCTGATTGATCGATCTGCCTTTAGTCGACGCCGATCTCACCCAGTCGACGCCGATTCGTCTCGATCGACGCCGACCACATCAGTCGACGCCGATTCTACCCAGTCGACGCCGATTTCCCTGCAGACAGGTAAAAGGACACAGGTAACACAAATTCAGCATTATTTCATAGTTCCCTGTTTTCTGTATTTTCTGTCTGCTGTTTAGATTCTGTCTTATTACTGCAATCAGAAAATCTAGCTTTTTACTTACATCTTTTATCATGTATGCTTCTTTTCTTAATTGAAAACGTGGACTGACATCCGCCGAGGAAGCTTATCGCTTCCCGGACCCACTTCTCGGGCAGTCCACCTAAATATCTTTTAACGTGGTCTTTTTCTGTCAAGCATCGGTGTTTTGCAGGTTACTCGGATCTATTGTGCGAATTGCTCGTGTGCGCCCGTCTTATCTACATCGGCTTCCTCATCCGTCTACATCTTCATCAGGTATCAATTTCATTGGAGTTTTTCAGGGTTTTTGTGTTTAGTTTGGTGCATTAACTTGGACAGGTAACAAGCGCGAAATCCTTGATCTACATTCTGGCACGCCCGGTGGGACTTGAACCAAAGTCCCTTATTGGTAAGTTCATTTCTTTCCTAGTTTTGAACTTTGTTCCTTTTCTTCACTGATTTCTATCAGTCCCATTTGAGCATTTCTTTTCATCATTTCAATCTTGCTTTTTTAGGCGAAATCGTTATCTTCGAAATTTTTCTAGTTCCTTAAAAATAGAAATTTTTGTTTCACCGTTATCTGGATATATCTTTCTGGGTTTTCTTTGGTGTTTGCTTAACCTCTTCTTGCGGAGCACTTTGCTTGTTCGTGGGATTGTTCGAGGGGAAGAGCTCAACAACGCGCTTTTTGAAGTCCACACACCTTGGAGAGCTAAATCTACAGGTATTCCTCTTTTACGGTGTTTTCTCCTTTTTAGGATTTCTTTGTCGGTTGCCTATCACATCCAAACACTTCAATTTTTGGTGCTTAAAAAGAACTTAATCGCATTTGGGAAAGAATCTGTTTGACTTGTCTTCATCGAAATCAAACACTTCGTTTTTAAGTGCTTAAAAAGAACTTTTCCTTTGTCATTGCTGCATGTTTTTCATCTAGTTTTAATTAGGCTGGAAAATTGATCAAAATCGGTAGTGACACTATTTGATTTTTATTTTTCACCCTTGCACACAAAGCCAAAATCACTAGGTATAAAGCATTTAAACAAAATTCCTTCCCTGGCCTCGCCTACTTGGAAGTGATATCCAAGAGGAAGAGCCTACGCGGTACTCAGGCCGCGCTATAAATTCACGGAAGATTTTGGTATATATTGGCAAAGCACCCGACTCCCTTATCGCAGCGGTGTGTGAAGTGCGGGGGTAGGCCCCTATATCAAGCCACGTCTTAGGTCTTTTACTGAAGTGCCTTCGGGACTCCTCACCAAACATTACCCAAACCATCCTTAGTTTGGCTATCTGAGTAGTTCCTGTTCTAAAAAGCCTTCCCTAACATTTTCTTTTCTTAAAAGCATCAAAATTTAAAGGAGATAATCACTTGCGCTGCTTGAATTGTCTGTGCATTAGTTAGGTCAATCTTCTTTTCTGCGTGTTTATGACGGTTATCACTCGGTCACAATCTAGAAGAATGGCTCAACTGGTTCCTTCTTCCTCCGAGATCACCACTAGTGTGGAGGTTACGGCACCCCCCCAATCTTCCTCGGGACCGCTGTTAGTTGGTTCCCCATCCTGGTCATATAATCCTTTCTATCAAGCCAAAGCAATCCCATCACGTCCGACCCTAGTCCTTGGAAATATCATCGGCTCGGAGTATGTTCCCATGAGGATCTGAATTCGGGCATTCCTCGACCGCAATCCGATAGCCCTCATGGACTACCTAGTACACAAGTCTATTCAAATATCTGATCAAGGACCACCAATCCAACAAGTATACGATTATCCTCGTGGATCATCCCAAGCCTTTGTAGAGCAGTTTGCATCATCTCTCTTGCCTCGAGCCACGGAGAAGGGCGAGGCCCCTATGCCTCCCTTTTCTCTTCCACCTACCATATCGACTAGTTCTCAAATAGTCTTACCTATTCCTAACACCGCAGTTACCTCGAGTATTCCACAACCTACTTCTGAGAAGTCTTCTGCCCTGGCTATAATGAATGCGTCTGCACACCCGCATATTGTTGTTAATTCATCTATGCCCTCCATCGTTTCCCAAGGTCAGTACCTCTTCATGAGCCAACCCCCTCCGAATAGTCAGTTGGCTCCTACTTCTCGTCCTCTAGGGGGTCTTTCTTCCAATATTCCAGCAACTGTGACCTTCGCCCATCCTCTAACATCGGCACCCTTAATACCTAATCCGGCAGTAGAAGGCCCCTTTCAGGTCTTGTTCCCCAATATGTCCAATCAAGCCGGCACTCATATTCCTCAATCTGTCTCGATTCAATCAACAAACATAGGAGTCCACCAATCACGAGGCTCGTCCCATCACCCACCTTCATTTTCTCAACCACTTATTATCTCACGGCCTGCTGCTATCGCAAGCTACCTCACAAAGAAATACCCCACCCGTGTCACCCGAACACTGGTTATTCCTCTTATCATCCTATCCATCAACAGATGAATCCCCCATTGACACCTCAACAACATCCACCACTTGCTTCTTATGTAGGACATACCAATGTACCTCCTCCTCAATCTGACGTGGTTCAAATTCTCTTCAAGAAAATCGCAGACTTGGAAGCCTCCACAAAAGGGGCTCGTCCTTCATACTCCTTTGAAGAAGTGTGTAATGAACCCATTCACCCCTCAGTAGCTTTCAAGCCTTATCCTCCCCAATGGGAACTTCCTAAATTTTCAAAATTTCATAGTCGGGAAGACCCTCAACAACATTTGCGAGCATTCAAACATGCTTGCTACCTCATAGTCCAGGATCAGGAGCTTATGCTCCGTACCTTTCCTATGTCTCTAGCAGGTCCTGCTTTAGACTGGTACAATAACATTCCTCAACATTCCTTGTTTTCTTTCTCTCAATTGGCCCAGATGTTTGTTGAAAACTTTTCAATAAATATCGCGCATAAGATCTCGATCACAGATCTTTATAACATTCGCCAATTCGATGATGAGTCTATTACAGACTTTGTCGCTCGTTGGAGAGGGATAATCAACCAATTGTCTTTCTCCCTTCCTCAATCCCAACAAATCGAGTTGTTTACTCGATCTTGTGCTAATCACATTTCTTCTACTTTAAGGATCCAAACTTTTCATACCTTTGAAGAAGCCTTCACGATGGCACGCAAACTTGAATCTCGCGCCATTGAGCAAGGGAAGCTAAAACTTCGCTCTAAATCTAAACCAGATTTTTCTCGGTTTACCAAACCAAATTCTTCCCCTTCTAAAGACAAGAATCAAGGATCCACCAACGCTATCGTATTAAAAGCATCACGAGCCGACAATACTTCTAATCAAACACCACGAAGAGACCCCTCATCTTCTCGAAAAGGGACTTCATCATCTCGATCCTTCGCTCCATTGGGGGAATCATATGCCTCTATCTTAGAAAAAATGTTGGAAGTTCGCATGATCGAACTTCCCCCCATTAGGGATATTGATGAAAGCCGAGAACGCCCATTCTGGTATAGGGAAAATGATTTCTGTCCTTATCATAGAACCAAAGGTCATGACATCGAACGATGTCAGACTTTCAAAAATCTTGTCCAGAAATTCATTGATAAAGGCGAGCTCATTCTGGATAACCCAAATGCTCCCCCAAATCAGGCACTCGATGTTTTTAAACAACCTTTTCCCAATCATGCCCCGAACCATAATGCTTCAGAGTCTCAAAAACCAAACACCCACACTATCAACTTCATCTCTACTGAAGAATCTTCTTCTGAAACCAAGCCATCTGCGAACACATCAATCGAATCAGAACCTCCTTCCACTTCATCAATCACTGGAATTTCACCATCTTCAGATATCCCGTCTTTGAATATTCCTACATTACTAAGCACGGAGTCATCTCTCTCCGCTCCTTTGTCTGACCTTCCATCCATACCCGAGACAGTGTCATCCTCATCTGTCTCATCGTCAGACATTCTTTCAATACTCGAGGCAATTACATCCCTTCGAGTTTCCACTGCAGACATATCTACTTCTGTTGCTCCCATTCCCACTGCAACTATGCCCTTGGTGAACGTACCTATAATTGTGCCGACCTTCGACGGAAGCATCTTCGATTTTGACCCTTCCTATCTCTTTTCCTACAGTAGTTTCACCCATGATTACTGCATCAGAAGTAGTCCCTTCGCAAGGAACTGCTTCTTCATCACCCCCTTCTTCCATCACTAATGTTACTTTGCCTATTAAAGAAAAATCAAAAGAAGTAGCACCAACACCTATACACTCGTTTCCTGAACCTAAACCGAGACAACCAAAATCTAACGTTACACCATCAGTACCTCCCCACCTGCTTCCTCCGAAAAGGTTACAATCACCTTATGCCGTTGAAGTTGTCACCATCCCTGAAAAAGGAAAGCCCATATTTCGGACCATCAAGACTCTTGGTGCTCTTCCACAAAAATCTCTCTCTACGCCTCATAAACGATTGGATTTGCCCGCTGAGAAGGCGTCTTCTTCTACACACTTATCAAAGCCATCATCTTCTTCTACAACACATTCTTCACCAATACCCCGAAAAATAGACTTACCTACTAAAAAGACGTCACCTCTTCTATCAGGATCATCATCTTCATTACCAAAAACCAAGGCACTCTATGTTCCTCCGATTACACCTACTTTGGGAGCTTCTTCCTCTTCTAAATCAACATTATCTAAATCATCAGTAAATTCGACCAAGCAACCCCCTTTGTCTCCAAAGACCGCAAAATTTGTCACATATCCATCATCTTCAAAATCTATTTTAGGGGCTCCTCCTCCACCAAAGTCAATCATGTCTCACTTACTCCCATCCCAAGTACCCAAGACTGCTCCTCCAAATGTCCAAACAAATAAGAGGATCCCTAAAAAGACTGTTAAACCTAACATGCAAGTTCTTTTACCTCGGCAGTCGGTTAATGTAAAAGAACCACCTTCATCATCTCTATCCTCCTCTTCGTCTACCGGATTCTACACCGAAATCCTTCATCAACTTATCCAATCTTCATCCATAACCCTTCCTCCGATTAAACCTTATAACCCTAAAGGAGTTAAACCTACCTGGTTTAACTCTGATCTGATTTGTGCTTACCACCGTACCCCGGGTCATGATACTGAGGGATGTAAAGCTCTTCAAGCCGTTGTCAAGAACCTTCTGGAAGAAAGTGACCTTTTGCTGGAGGAGGAGGAACAGGTACCTCCTGTCATCTTAGCCCCATCTGAGCCTCAACGATCCACTCAGACCTCTAGTGGTCCCACTCCACTTGATCTTCCTCCTTCTCAAATTGACACAATCCATATCGCCACTAGAACCCAACACTATGATAACCCATCTTCATCTTCAGCATCTCGACCACGGGTTGTCATTTCTGCAGCCCCTGAAGGCGTTTCTCCTTCCTCATCAGCCCCACGCGACCCGGGGTCTCTATTCGTGCTGCACCTCGGGCTCAAGTTCCCGTGTCTGTTGAGGAGAGTGTTATGAAACAACTCACCCAGGCTCCGGTCAAAATGTCTCTTTTTGACCTCATCCAATCCTCTCCACAACATCGCCAGGCTCTAATCGATAATCTGCGTCGCATCGCAGTGAATTCAGATGAGCCCCAGCCCTACGAGTTGGTTGTTGGATTGAATAGACTATCAACCACCATTTCTTTTGAAGATTCAGAAATTCCTTCTCTTTCTTCCGAGGATTTGGAGGCTCCCCTCTTTATCACAGTCCAAATCAATAACACTACCTTAAAACGTGTTATGATCGATAGTGGAGCTGCACTCAACGTCATCTCCTCGCACACGTTTGAGCAACTTAAGTTACCAAAGAATGTAGTGTCACCCCCGCCTTTCGCCCTTCGATCATTTAACGATCAGCTAGCGATTACTTTAGGAGCGTGGTCTTACCCATTCGAGTAGGTAGAAAGCTGCTTCATGAACTCTTCTACATTGTCGAAGGAAAATTCCACTATAATATGATCCTCGGACGCTCCTGGATTCGCGCAATGCATTGTGTCCCATCCACCCTCCATCGATGCCTAAAATATCAATATGAGGGCAAAATATATACTCATCCAGGAGATCCTTTTCCTTCCGCACAATGCGACATGACCACAAGATCTGCCCCTTTAAAAGAAAATGCATGTTCTCCTGACGGGGCCTCATCTTCTTCCATACCTGCAACCAAACTACCGGATTTACAAAATCTAGAAGAGACATTGCAGCGTTTCTCACTAGGAGAGCTTCCTCTCTTTTCTTTTGATGCCCATCTCAAACCTAATGAGTATGGTAGACCAGACAAACAACCTGAATATCAACCAGGTCTCGGTCGCATCGTCACCATTGGTCTGCCTAATCAACAGACTAATTTCATCTACGGTGGTCTTGATACGCCTCACTATCACCCAGATTCTCCTCCTAGGACCAAACCTTACTCAACAGGGTTTGATTATCTACAGAATCCCACGTTTGCAAAAACTTATCTATATCGATGCGCGTGGAAAGGTTTTGGCCTGGGAAAATATGAACAAGGTATACATGACCTCAAATCCATTCCTACTCTCATGCCACATCAGAAATTTGGTTTAGGATTTAAACCTCTTTCAAAAGCCACCATCACTATTCTCATGAGCCTCTTCCTACTGAAGAACCATCTTCCCCCACTAAGTCAGAAGCATCACTTGATGTGGACGATGACATTTCCATCCCACCTAACTTTTTTTTTTGATCAATACCATTTCCTTAGGGCCGTTAGCCTATGAGACTAACAATCGGTCCGCTTCTATACCATTAATCTTCCCTGAAATAGTTGGAGACGACTCTCCTACTATCAACACTATCCACTGTGCGGATGACGATTCCGTCCTCACCTATCTGGGAGCAGAGGATTCTTATCTTCCCAAGACTATTCCTTCTGACACGTCTACCCTTCTCAACGAAGCCACTATCGACCTTAATATAGGGACTTCTGAAGACCCTCGCATCATTAAGGTCGGCCAATCCCTTAATCCACAGGAATTAGGGGACTTTACCACTTTTCTTTCCAAACATCGTCAAGCCTTTGCTTGGTCATATGAGGATATGCCAGGACTCGATCCCGATATTGTGGTCCACAATATCGTTACCCTTCCCAATATCAAACCAGTTAAGCAAAAATTACGTAAAATGCACCCTCGAGTAGCCCTTCTTGTTAAAGAAGAATTACAGCGCTTGCTCTCGGCTAACTTCATCCAACCCATCGATTATCCACAATGGGTGTCCAATGTAGTACCAGTAACTAAGGCTACTGGGAAAATTTGAATTTGTACCGACTTCCGGGATCTTAATCTTGCTTGTCCAAAAGATGATTTTCCTCTACCTAATATCGACCAACTCGTAGATTTAACTGCGGGTCATGAGATGCTTTCTCTTATGGATGGTTTCTCTGGATATAATCAAATTCTCATCGCACCAGAAGACCAACATAAGACTTCCTTCATAACTCCTTGGGGGACCTTTTGCTATCGTGTCATGCCTTTTGGTCTTAAGAACGCAGGAGCAACCTATCAACGAGCAATGACCTACATCTTCCATGATCTCTTGCACAAAACTGTGGAAGATTATGTTGACGATCTCCTCGGCAAGTCCAAGCGTCGTCAGGATCATCTTTTCATCCTTGCACCTCTCTTTGAGAGGCTTATCCGCTTTGTCTTCGTCTAAATCCATCTAAGTGCGTGTTTGGCGTTCTCACTGGTAAACTTTTAGGTTTTATCATTTCCATCAGGGGTATTGAAGTGGACCCCGCAAAAATAAAAGCCATCCTTGAGATGCCTCCCCCGTCTAACTTGAAGCAACTCCGCAGTCTCCAAGGACGTCTTCAGTCGGTGCGTCGTTTTATCTCCCAATTGTCGGACCGTTGTCAACCTTTTCACCATCTCCTCCGTAAGAATGTTCATTTTGAATGGGATGAGCATTGCCAAAAGGCCTTTGATGATCTCAAAGCTTATCTTCTTTCTCCACCCGTGCTTACACCTCCACGCGAGGGGGAGCCTTTCTATCTTTATATCTCTGTGACTGACCATGCTCTGGGAGCCATGATCTCGCATCGGGACACTTGTGGTAAAGAACAAGTGTCTCTATTACATCAGTCGCACCCTCCATGAGTATGAGACACGTTACTCCGAAGCTGAAAAACTATGTTGTGCTCTCTTCTTCGCAACTTCTAAGCTTCGTCATTATCTCCTTAATCATAAAACTTACATTGTCACAAGTGTCAATCCCCTCAAGACAATTCATGCAAAGCCTTATCATAATGATCGTATCACTCGTTGGCTTATGCTCATGACAGAATTTGACCTCGAGTTTATCCCGCAAAAGGCTATCAAGGGTCAGGTTATTGCAGATCAATTAGCTGATGCTCCTCTTCCGGACACTCAAGACCCCCTTGCTCAATTCCCCGATGAATATATCCAACAAATTGATTTTGGTCTATCTCCATTTAAAGTAAAGCTCTTCTTTGATGGATCCAAATGCCAGCAAGGGGGAGGTGTGGGTTTCGTGATGATTCCTCCTTGGGGTACGCCTATCCCGATCGCACACAAATTAAACTTTGAGTGCACCAATAATATGGCTGAGTCTGAAGCTCTTGTCTTAGGTCTTCAAAATGCCATTAATCTCGGCGCTCGTCATATTGACATCTTCGGTGATTCTGAACTCATCGTTAATCAAGTCACGGGTGTCTATCAATGCAAGAATGATATCCTTCAAAAATATCGTGACATCGTTCTTGCTCAACTCCAATCTTTCGATAAGTTCACCATCCAAGCCATTCCTCGCCTGCAAATCGATTCGCGAGATACTGATGGCCTCATTAGCCTCACTTATCCCACCTTTCACGAAGACTCGCGTCTTTATGTGGTGTGCAACGATTAGATCAACCATCTCATCTTGAGCAACTAACTTCGATCAATGTTGTCACAACCCATACTCAGGATGAGTGGTATCAACAGATAATTGATTATCTATCTCATTCGGTGCTTCCTCCAGATCTGACTTCCAATGGTAGAAGATCTTTTGTCCAACGCGCTAATCGCTATACTATCCTAGGCGGGATTCTTTACAAACGTGGCCTTGATGGTATTTTGCTTCGATGCCTCAAAGCCCATGAATCATCTAAGGCTATCCAGGAGGTCCACGACGGTATCTGTGGTGGACATTTTAGTGGCTTAGCTGTAGCTAAGCGCATCTTACGTCTGGGATATTATTGGCCTTCTCTTAATCAAGATTGTTGTGAATACACTAAGAAGTGCGTCAAGTGTCAACAACATTCCAATCTCACGCACATCCCTAGTCAAGCTTTGCAACCTGCGGCGGATTTGTGGCCTTTTTCGCAGTGGGGTCTTGATCTTATTGGTCTCATCAATCCCCGTTCTTCACAGCGTCATCATTCTATCATTACTGCCACTGAGTACTTTACTAAGTGGGTAGAAGCTATCCCTCTTTCTTCAACAAAGGCTAAACCCATAGTTGATTTCGTCTATCAACACATCATTTGTCGCTTTGGCGTTCCACACAAGCTAATCACAGATAATGGTAAGTCTTTCAAGAACGCTGATTTGCGAGAATCTCTGCAGCGCTTTCAATATCAAGCTCGATTTTCTTCTCCATACTATCCTCAAGCTAATGGTCGGGGCCGAAGCGTCCAATAAAACTTTGCGTAATATCCTCATGAGGTAACTAGTCGAGTGGTAGGGATTGGCATTTACATATCCCTTTTGCTCTCTGGGCTTATCGGACTAGCATTCGTACTCCTACTGGTGCTACTCCTTTCTCTCTCGTCTATGGAGTGCAGGTTTGTCCTTCCTTTGGAAGTCCAAATCCCATCTCTCCGTGTTTCTCTCAGAGAATTTGTCTCCGATGAGGATTATCGTCAAAATCATCTAGCACAACTTGAATTATTAGATGAGCGGCGTCTCAACGCTCTTGAGCATCATCAGGTCTATCTTGAGCGTGTCAAACGTGCTTATAACAAGCATTTGCAGCATCGTGACTTCAAAATTGGTGACCTTGTTCTTAAGGAAAATCAAAATGTCACTACACTTGAAAGAAGTCAACGTGGTAAGTTTGCTCCCAACTGGATGGGCCCCTACATTATCACTCATAAATATGGGTCTGGGGCTTATCGTTTATCTTCCATGGATGGTATACCTGAAGCGGAACCTCTTAATGCCTTGCATCTACGGCCCTTCTATTGTTAAAATCTATCTTACACACATCTAGTCGCAACACAGATCTTTCATCCGTCCTAATAACCAGTCATCTACTTTCGTGGTGATTCGAAATTGTGTGGTTCTCCGCCTATTGCCTCGTTTACCTTAAATATGAGTATCGCGGCTCTACTCATTGCACGTTTCTTTTGGATATGTTCCTCCTCATGGTAGGAATACCTTAATCACCACTTCATCTGTCCCAAGTACTTATCTTAATCGGATCTACTCGGGGCATGAGTGCATGTTCTTCTTTGTTCTCCTCCCCTCCATCTGATCTATCTAGGTCTAAACTCAGCTTCTTCCAAGAAGAGTTTCAAAAAAAAAAAAAAAAAAAGGGATGCTATCCAAAAGATAGACTGATCCTTTGAAGGACAGCTATCCATACATTATCAAGTGAATCAAAAAGAAAATAGACCATGCCCTTGAAGGATGGCTATTATCAAAAATTCTAAAAAATATAGACCATACCCTCGAAGGATGGCTATCATTAAAATTCAAAATACAGACCGCTCCCTTGAAGGACGGCTGTTTCTCAAAGAAATATTCAAGGCTTCTTGTAATTAATCAGCCTTCCAGTCAGTTTATACACTTTTTAGCATCACTGAAAGACTTCCCGCATCGATCAGTCTTTCCATATCAAGCAAACTTCCCGCATTGATCAGTTTGCTTTTCTGCCAAAATCATGAAGCTGAGATTTAGGACCTTTTGTCAATCATATGGAGAATCCTGTTTCCCTACTATGGACATGTATTCTGTCCCTTGTAAGTTCCGACAAGATACTTACTTTTCTTTCCGTTTCTATCCTAGATCTGGTTTGCGACTAGTTAGTGTCAGGTTTATTTTAATCTTATATAGGGCCTTGTATGCTTGGTCTTTCGATTTCCTATCTGGATCTTATCTATGGTCGGTTGGAAGTCCGACTTATCATTTTTCTCCTTCTCCGAGTATCTTCTCTTCTAAGTCACGGTTGTTTCCATTTACATCTTTGGCTCTTGCAAGGAGTATTTCCCATTTCTTTGTCTTGCATCTAGTTAAATTGACATTTCACATGTTAATTCAATCAAAATTTATCTTCTATCAAAATTCATCTTATCTATCAAAACATCTATCTGTATTCATTTCTCATTAAAATTACATCCATACATCAAACACATCTATCTATCTATCCATCAAAATATTTAAAAATATGTACATCCAAGGTACATTACATCTATCTATATCTCATCCATACATCAAACACATCTGTCTATCTATCCATCAAAACATTTAAACACATGTACATCTAAGTTACATCACATCCATCTATCAAAGTTATATCCATATATCAATCTATCTAATCACATCTATTTCTATCATCTATCAGTCTATATCTATCCAACCACATCTATTTTATCCTCTATCAAGTCTATATCTATATCCATCTATCCATGTATATCAAAATTAAAAGCATGAGTACAATCATATAACAAATAACATGATGAATCTATATATACATGGGTGTCTGTACAAAAATGGGTGGCTTTCAATCAAGCCATCTATACAATGCCTTCCAATCGAGGCTACATCACTATACAGATACAAAATCTATCAATCTCTATATAGTAAAGTCCGACGCATGGAGGACACTATCTCCTCCACCCTCCTCTGCACCTGGCTGTCTCTCCTGGCCGCCGCCTATCGAGCTCGATGCACCTGCTGCTGGAGGTCTCGGCCCACCTCGATCTCTCCCAGTACTCCCTCCACCTGAGGCTCCGCTCGCTGTAGCCGTCGCTGCTCTCCTCCTCGCCCCGTACCGAGGCACATCTGGGGCATGCTGCGCTAGGGCATCCTCATAGTATCTCACCTCAGCGAGAGGCGAGTATGTGCTCGGGCTCACGGTGCCGGTGCTCGTAACGATCTTCTTTGGTGCTTTCTTTGGGGCTCTTGGCGCTCTTGGTGGTGGTGCCCCTCTGGGTCGTGCCACGTGTGTCTGGACTACGACGTGGCACCGGTCTCTCCATATTTGGCCCTGAGGGCCTCCCTATGCCGAAGGTAGCGATCCCTCTGCTGGATCGCTATGTCTCGCTCCTGGCGAGCGGTGTCTCTCTCCACAATCAGGGCATCCCTCTCCTCTGTCAAAGCCCTGATCTCCTCCAGAGCTACCTGATGTGTCTGTGTAAGGGTGGCATGCTCTACCTCCAGTCTGTCCAGCATAGCAGCTATGTCCTCCTCGTCAGCATCTATAGATGGCGGGAGATGTCGTGGAAGCTCTGTGTCGTACCATGCTGCGTAGCCCTCATCCACCCCCGCGTCATCATCACTGTCTGCGGAGGGTGGGGCCTCTCTCAATGGGTCTGCTGGGATCAAAACCGGCAAATCCGTCTCCCTGCTATCCCGCCTATATGGCGTGTAGGTGGTCGGCACTGTCTGTACTAGGCCGAACTGTCTCAGTATCCGCATGAACGGGACTCGCTCCCACATATCCGGCCTACGGCCCCTAACCACCCGGCTCCGTCTCAGTGCTACCAAGTGGGCATCCTGACCAGCCCATGTCGGAAATGCCCGATACGGCCTCCAGATAACCTGATCTGGTGTCAGCGTCCTGAAACGCTCAGAGTACCACTCGGCTGATCTACCTGTATCCCCTGCGGCCATGTCAGCCCGCCATCTCCGAAATCCATAATCAATCCCTCCCACTCCTGCTGGCATCCAAGGAAGCCCGGATGGCCTGATCACCGCTATGTGCTCATATGCCCAGCAATGGAGCACAAAACTGACGTCAATCCCTGTCCTCCGGCCAGTGGTGTACATCCATAGCTCATGATATATCTGAGCTATCAGGGCATCGGCGAAGGCAAAAACACTGCAGGATGTCGCAAACACAGTCTAACAGTAACAATGGGAATCTCCCACCTCCTGAATCTGGCAGGGCAAAGTAGGATATAGCCATCTGAATCAGCACTATCCGTCTGCTCCGAGGGCTATCCTGCCTGTACTGTGAGGCTATCCTCACTGCCCCGGACACTATCTCCGAGTCATCTGCCCTATCTCTGTATAACCGACCTAGGGCCCTCTGCTGCTGCTCCCGGGGTGTGATCTCAATCGGGTCCCCAGTGATCGGCAATCTCAGGATCCTGAATATATCCTCATGGGTGATAGTCATCTCACCCGTCCTGAACCAAAAAGTGCACGTGTGGCTGTCCCACCGTCGCACTAGTGCCCGCATGAGCTCCACATCTCGTGGCACTCGTCTATAATACCGGAAACCCCCGAGCCCGGCTAGCTCTAAATGCTGCCAGTCTGCATCTGTCACATCAGGGAGAATAGTCTCCAATAACTCAGGAATGGCATCCCTCATATGAAGAGCCTCTCGTGCCTGCATCCACGACATCAAAAACATAATTAGTCTCTTATTTCCCCAAATCACATCCTCCAAAACAATAACAAAAAAAAAAAAAAAAAATGAACATATATCAATCGGCGTCGATTTGGTAAAATCGGCGTCGTTCATTTAAGTCGGCGCCGATTAATACCAATCGACGCCGATCTAACAGCAATCGACGCCGATTACAACAATCGGCGCCGACTGCCTGTCCGGACATACACCGGACCCTGGCCTCCCATGCAAAAAAAATCAAACGAAAAAAAAAAATAAGAACAATGGGTTCAAGAATGACCACTTACCCCAGGTCGTGTCCTCCTGCGCTTCTGACCGCTCCCAGAGGCTTCCATGATGCTCAAATCAAAAATCTGGCTTTCTCTGAATCAATCGTCACGTTGAAAATAAATCGTTTACGTTTTCCGTTCGCATATTTATATGTGCTGGATTGGTCGGCGCCGATTTTGTGGGTCGACGCCGTTTGTTTTAGTAAATCATGCCGATTAGTTTGGTCACCGATTTTCCATATCTTTTTGCCATAGTGTTGATGCTTGGCTTACTTATCTATCTGATCATTGTTGTGTGCTGAATTTTGCCTTTTGGCACATTTTTTTTAGATATCATTGTCTATTTGAGTTTTGTTCCCTTTGCGTGGGACACTCGTACTTTTTGGCAGCTTAGAGTTAAACGGGTCTGTAGGCACTAACGTCGTTTGCTTTGCAGACCGTCTAGTTGTCCCTACCAATGTGTCTCTCTTTAGATGCTGACCATTTTGCAGTTCTCCTTACACTCATGGGTCTGTAGGCACTAACGTCGTCTCATGAGAAGACCGGCTAGTTTGCCCTACCAATGTGAGTTCCTTAGGTTGCTGCCTTTTATTTATGTGTATGCGTCATCAATGATCAGATCTACTCCAGACATCCGACTGGGGCATCCTGCATTTTTCATCTACCTTTTTCAAACTTGGGATCGTCTGTTCTATCATCCATCCCATCCCAAGTTTGAGGGGGATCACATCATCACAAATTCTTCCCTTCTTCCATCCCTTTGTTTTTGTCTCATAACCTTGCTTATCGCAAGTTACTTGACAAAAAGGGGCAAAATGTAGACACTTAAAATTGGTTACTCAATTTAGTGTCCCTCTCATCCATTTACTTGCTTAGGTAACCTGGGGCACGTTTTACGTCACCAACTATCCCCTTGGGATATTATCCAATTTGTGATTTAATCACTTACTCTAAATTTAATTCACCCCATCATATCTTACCCATGAGTGATTAAATATTAAATATTTAATTACGCTTCTTCCCATGCATCTTAATCACTTATCTACCCCAAATTTATCCTATCTATGTATCACATCTATTTTTCCGCTTCCCTAAGCGGGATATTTCCCGTATTCGGGGTAATTCTCATCTTTCTTGAAATCGCTCATTTTGGCCATCTCGGAAGTCTATTCCGCGATCGGCGCCGACCCATATGGTCGGCGCCGATTTTCTAGGAGCGGCGCCGATTATAAAAGCAAGTCCAGAACTCAGTTCTAGGGACCGAAAAAGAGACCACGAACGAGCGAAAAAGCGAACAGATGAAAAAAGGAAGCACTTACGCACGAACAGAGAGCGAGAGAGATACAGGTTGTGAGAAAGAGAGATCTTCTTAGCATCAATTGTATCAAATTAGGGCAGATCCTGTCTGAATCAATCCCTGAGAGGAGCACCGTTACTCTGCCCACATCACGTCAACATCGCACACAACCATCTATCATCTGGTGACTCTGTTCCAGTATCTCGCCAACTTCGGCACATCCAGCAGACCACATTCACCTTCTAATTCCCGAATCTTATCGCACGATCCACGATTGATCGATCGCCTTAGTCGGCGCCGATCTCACCCGATCGGCGCCGATTAAATCTCGATCGACGCCGACCACACATCGATCGACGCCGATTCTACCCAGTCGACGCCGATTTCCCTGCAGATAGGTAAAAGGACATAGGTAACACAAATTCAACATTATTTCATAGTTCCTGTTTTTCCGTATTTTCTGTCTGCTGTTTAGATTCTGTCTTATTATTGCAATCAGAAAATCTAGCTTTTTACTTACATCTTTTATCATGTATGCTTCTTTTCTTAATTGAAAACGTGGTGACATCCACTGAGGAAGCTTATCGCTTCCCGGACCCACTTCTCGGGCAGTCCACCTAAATATCTTTTAACGTGGTCTTTTTCTGTCAAGCATCGGTGTTTTGCAGGTTACTCGGATCTATTGTGCGAATTGCTCGTGTGCGCCCGTCTTATCTACATCGGCTTCCTCATCCGTCTACATCTTCATCGTATCATCGATTTCATTGGAGTTTTCGGGGTTTTGTGTTTGAAATGCGACAATGGTGGTTGGCACTCCAAATCTGGTCATTATCCCTTCATAGAAATCTAGTATACTAGACTCGTTAGCTTCCTTGAGTGCCACTGCCTCGGTCCACTTGGTGAAATAGTTTGTTGCTTTGTCAGAATCCATTTGTGGCCTTGGCTCGAATTTGGATTGATGACTCCAATGAAGTCCAATCCCCATTGCATGAAAGGTTGGTCGATTGAAATTGGGTGCAATGGAAGTGCTACTAACTTTTCTTTGCCTTTGAAGAATGCACAATTCTTACACTTTTTGATCCATGCATAGTAGTCACTAAACACTCTGGGCCAATAATAACCCACCTTCATGATCTTGAGTGTTGTCACCCTTGGAGAAAAATGGCCTCCAACTACTTCAACATGGAATTCTTGTAACACTCTCTCAACTGATATATCTCAATGCATCTCAGCAAAATGCCATTGATGTCTCTTTTGAACAAGACACCATCAATAAGAACATATGGGATGGCCTATAGTTTGAAATGTCTCCTTTTTTCTTTACTCATCCCATGAGGACACATGCCTGTTTGAAGGAAGTGCACCATGTCTTGAGTCCAACAAGGAGTAGGTACATCATTATTTCCTTCCTCTTGATTATCATGTAGAACAAAAATAGCCTCCTTTTCATTGTTTGCTTCGTCTTGTTGACCTGAGGCTAGTTTTTCACACAACCCCTTCCCATGGACCAGCTTAGTGACCTTGATCTCAATGTCATATTCCATGACATGAGTGATCCATCCTACACGTTTTTCATTCAGATCCTTGTTGAGAAGGAATTCTTTAACTCCCGCATGGGAGACCAACAATTGGATTTTATTATTTGAAACCGATGCTTAAACTTCTTTAATCCTCTGATTACTATTAGGACTTGCTTTTCGATGAAGGAGTATCTCACTTCATAGTCTTCCAGGACCTTGATCAAGAAAGTAATTGATGCTTACTGTACCTTCTTTGTTTTGCTTGAACTAAGATTGCAAATTATGTCACTTTGCCACCAAGGCATACAAGATGAAGTCTTTAGAGAAATATGGATTCATGAGAGTTGGGGCTTGTGATATAGCTTCTTTGATGGCCTCAAAGCTTGCCTTTCCTTTAGTTGTCCACATGAATGCTAAGCTCTTCTTCAACATCAACATTATTGGCTTAACAAGGGCAGCAAAATTTGGTACAAACCTGTGAACAAAATTGATTTTTCCTAGGAAGCTTTGAAGAGATTTCTTGTGGATTGGCAATGGCAATGCTCTTATTGCTTCAACTCTCTCCAGGTCAATTGCCAACCCTTCCTTTGATACAATATGGCCTAGAAGCCTACCCTCATAGGCCAAGAATATGCATTTTTAGGGTTCAATGATACCCCAAAACTCCCACATCTTCGAAACACCTGCCTTAGGTGGAAAAGGTGGTCTATTGCATTTTTAGAAAACATTGTAATGTCATCCAAATAGATCAGTATTATTTTGTTGATCAGTCCTTTGAATGCCATGTCCATTTCCTTTGAATAGTGGCTCCAAAGATTGGACAATCCAAATGGCATTTTTAGTAGGCATAGGTGCCCCATTTAGTGGTGAAAGTTGTTTTGAACTGATCATCGTCTTTCACCACGATCTGGTTGTACCCTGAGTAGCCATCTAGGAGGGAGAATCTCTCTGATCCAGACACCACTTGCAAGATCTACTCCATTGAAGGGAGTGGGTAGTGATCTTTGAGGGAAGCTCTGTTTAAGTCTCAAAATCTACACACAACCTAATCTCTCCATTTTTCTTCTTGACTGGGACCAGGTTTGCAACCCAACTTGAGTGTTTGATTGGAAATATGATACTTACCTCTATCAGCTTGTTTAGCTCTTTCTTCATCAGAGGCTCAATGTGTGGATTGACCGGTCTCTACTTTTTCTTGATGGGTTGAGCAACTAGATCTAGTTCGATTGTGTGTTGTGCTAGCTTTGGATTGAACCCTCTTAGGTCTTCATAGCTCCAAGAAAATACATCTAAAAATTCTTGGCAAAGTTGTATGAAATCATACCTTTCTTGCTCGGTGGCCACTTTACCAATTTGAAGTGTTTTGCCTTCTCCAACTGGGATTGACTCTGAATATTCTCCTTTGATCTCTATGTTAGCCTTCTCTTTTCTAAACTGGTTATTAGGATTGAAGATAGACTCCAATGTCACTAAGCCTTTGGGAAGCTTGTTTGTATGCAGCTGTATTATTTGATTCTCGTATTGCTGCTCTAATCTGTTTTGATTTCTAGCTAAGAATTCAGCTTCTTCTTGCAAAAAATTAATGATCTACCGATCATTCTCGAACACCTTCCAGCATGTGTTGTTATCTAGCACTACTGGCCTCACAACTATATGGATATGTGGTTGTTCTTTGTCTCTTTTGATGCTTGTTGACCACATCAAACATTGCTCCAACTGCTTGCAAGCCTATCAACAACTTCATTCTCCTTCCTAGGTATGGACACAATGCTTTGAAGGCCTCGAAATCCTCCATGAGATCCCATACCCTACTCTTGTAGTTCTTGAGCAGGTCATTCTTGACAGCATTAAGTCCTCGACTTGATTTGAAATCCAGTTCACCTGTCACCAAACACTTGCAAGTTCTTGATTCCTATCTTCCTTGCCCAATGAAGACCATAGACCAAAGCCTCATATTCAAGGCAGTGTTATTTAAGCAAGCAAATTGAAATCAAGGTTGAATAATATTTCATGCCTTTGGGGACACAATCATAACTCCTCCTCTAGCTCCTTGTCTACTCCTTGAGCCATTAAATAACAATTGCCATACCTCATTGTCATCTTTATATTCGGCTTAATTAGGTCAAAAGAGGATAATTCTCTTCATGTAGACAAAGTAGACACCTAGCTCAGATTCTTCCATCTCCTTATATGGGTCAAAAGCATGTCTTTTGTTGGCCCACTCATCGAGATTCAAGTCTGGGATACATCCCACCTTGGTATTTGCTTCACAAGTGCTTAGGAGGTCTTCTTGATCAAAAGCTGAGAAGTTGGCATTGATTGGGCTAGGCACATAAGATTCAATATGATAATCAGCAATGGGCTCAGATCTGATTGTGGCCTTTGCCCCATACCTTGTTCTAAAGAGCATATGTGACCAATCAACAAACAGATAGCCTCCAATTTTGGCAGTGAAGTCCCTGGACAAACACAAAGCAAAATGTGGTGGCAAATATATGATTGATACATTCTACAAAACAATCACATTAGGGCAGGCATGTAAAGTGAGGCTCAGATCCTTGATGATTCCAATAGTTGTCATTGTTGTCCCATCTAATTGCACTACCCCTCTAGAGATGACTTCATATTGGAGACCCAGTTGATCAACTATTTGCTTGGGCATTACAGAACTACTTACCCCAAAATCAATCATACAATTGTGCACCAATTTGTCTCCAATAATCAATGAAACATAGAATGGAGGAGGTCTCAAGTTCTTACCTTGTTGTTCTCGATGGTTTTCCCCATGTTGAGCTATATTGGTAAGCACTTTCTCTTGCTGGTTAGGGGTGTGATTTGAGCTTGACCAATTTTGTATAGCAGTCTGCAATAGATCCCTCTACCCTAGAATGGCCAATGACTCCCATAGTGAAATGTTCACACTTGTCCTCTTCATTTTCTCAATGATGTTGAATGAGCTATCCTTTTTCTGCCCTTTCCCAGGCACATTTTTCTTGCACATGGGTTGTTACAACCGGTGCCTGAGTAGGTCTAGAAGGTGGCTTGGATTGACTTTGCACATTGAGAGTTGTATTTTGAATGCCAATACCTTCTGAGCTGACAGAGGGTTGAGGATCACCTAAGCTTGGTGAATGTCCTTCTCAAATATTTCTCCTCTTACACCGTGTATTGACAACTATACTTTGAGAAGGAGTCTCACTCATTCCACATAAATCTTCACCTACTAATTGACAAGCATAGTTTCGTTTGGGGTCCCTCTTCACAGAGCTCCTTGTTGCCGACTTTCTTCATGGCTAGGTTCTTGTGACACACCAACGGTTTGCACCATCAGAGCCTAATTTAATGCACCATTGAAGCACATCGACTGATTATGTGGCTGATTACATGGGAAACACCATTCATACTCTTGTGTCATGTTATTTTGTGCTGGAACCAATCCCCTTGATGTTGAAACTATGTTTGGGTCATATGACCTGAAAGGTCTAGCAGCTTGAGGTTTCCCTTGGTGTTGACTCTGATTTACAACCTGGGTTGGTGGTCTATTTTGCTGATATGGGGGTCTAGCCTAATACTGAGCCTGAGGCTGATATGGCCTAGAACTCTAAGTCTATTGTCTTTTGATGGTTACTAGCTCATTTCCCAGTTTTGCAGTTGTTTCATCACTTCCTAAAGCTCCTTTGAGGTGTTAGATGATGAAGTGGATGCTTCAATTGAATTTTGACTCATGGGTGTGGGTATAGGAGCTAATGTGGGTGTTTTGCTGGTACCTAGGTTTCCTAACTCAGGGTAAAGGGGCATGAATGGCCTAGGGGTAAGTTTGCCAACCTGAATCAAATGGTTCTCAGCTCCTATGGAAAGGCTATAGGCTGTAAGTAAGGTTGT
Organism: Taxus wallichiana var. yunnanensis; assembly: GCA_018340775.1. Lineage (NCBI taxonomy): Eukaryota > Viridiplantae > Streptophyta > Pinopsida > Cupressales > Taxaceae > Taxus > Taxus wallichiana. The sequence goes on from CM031233.1 coordinate 5,569,990, forward strand.
GCCCCCCATTGACTAAATCATCAAAGAAATATCAGAATTTAAAGCCCTAAGAAAGTATAAGAAGGCACCTTCATTAGTGGGCTTTACTACTGTTGGAATCCTGTCCCAGGTCCATTGAAATCTGAGGTTGAAATCTGTTAGTTGCTCATTTGGGGCTCTCTTGATTGTTGTCAGTTACTCCAACAAAGACAAGTTATCACCTTTTTCTCCAAACTGGTTGTGAAGAGCTATGCATAGTTGGTTCCAGTTTTGAATAGAGCTTGCTTCAAGGCTCCTGAACCATTGTGAAGCTTTACCTTTGAGTGAAGAGGCTAATAACTTGACTACAATATCCATCTCATGGATCTCATGGATTGTGCAGACATTTGCAACATCTTGGACATGGTCACCAGGAGAAGTCTAGTTTTCCCCAATGAAATATAGGATGCTCTTTAATGCTACAATCGGACCGGATTTTGTGCATTCGGGCGAGTGGGATGTTGCAGTGAAGTTGACATAAGGATTTGGCTAAGCCATTCGATCGGCCCAGTACCCTTCTTGTTTGAAAGAATGACCTACTAGAGGAGGTGTTAATAAGACCAAATTTATAATGAAATACCGGATGCAAGAAGAAGAGATAGAAAGGATCTAGAATCGATCACAAATGTGTTTTATTGCTCTACTGAGAATGATACAATGCATTACAAAACATCCAGGAGGTAAGAACATACTACAATTTTAATGGAAGGCCCGAACTCCACGAATTCCTTTCTTTAGAAGGAAAAGGGAGCTTGTAAAACAAGAGAATGTCAAACCCTTTATAATGAATCCCGAGCCTGTATTTATATATTCGATACAGACGGAGAAAAATAAAGAAGCGAGAAAACAACTCTAAGCTCAACCACCAAAGTATTTAATGTCTCCCATAAAATATGTTCCAAATCTATCTTGACTACATCAAATCCTTATTCGGCACCTCAAAGGAGGAAGAAGCATCGGAGCAGATTGAATCCGATCTAGTTGTTGAGGCAAGAAGATCCTGTATTAAAGGCCCAGAGATGTTTCTCCATTTTTCACCTACTAGGGCTTAAACAATGATTTTTATCTTTCCATGGCGTAGAGGACATCGAGACACTTCCAACGGTGTAAGATTTGTAATATTTCGAGCTCTAAGTCGAAAGATATGCCCCTTTGAAGTTTGTATTGGGTCAAGTACAAATGGGTAGGAAAACAGTTTGAAAAATGGATCTCCTTTTTAATATGGGGCACGTGGTAGCCAGATTAGGGAAAAATCAGGTTTGCGGGTCTATGATTTATCTTTTTCCCCCTTTTCCGCAAAAAAAACGTAAAACTCAGAAAAATCCTGTGGCCTCGACGCTTCACTTGGATATATGACACCCTTTGGTTGGTTGGGAGATGCACTTCAATTTTTATCTCTGTGTCTTTTGACAAAAGGAAAATTTTCACCTTTTCCTCCAACTCCCCGCTTTGGCCTTGACTTGGGCTCAAACACTGACTTTTTCCTTTGGGTGGAGTTGCGCCCATTTTGTAACTTTTACACCTTTGGAATAACAAGGGGCAAAAAACCAACTTTCCCCCGATGGCCCGCTTTAGCGCTGCTAGTTTAGGCTTGCCACGTGGTGCTTCCTCCGATGCCTAGCCTAATTTCTATATTTTGGTTAAGTCCTTTGCTCGACGAGGTCATATTTCTTGACCTAGGACACGTGGCATTCTGGCGCTCATTTGGAAACCCTCTCTCAATTCAATCCTTGAATTAGTGTCGTTCGGACACTTGGCCCTTGTGCAAGATGCACTAGATAATGCGGTCTAGATTTGCTACAAGATGCAAATATGTGAAAGTAATAGAATGATCTTCCCTTCCTAAGCAAAGCGTGTATGTAGAAAATGCAGTCCCTTGTCCCTTGAATGAATGCTAAATGGATTCCTTTAAGTGCCTTAGATGCCTTTAGATGCAAGCTTAGATGATAGTAATTATGCTTAGAGTTTGGTCCCTTATTTTGATCATATAGCTATGTATTTATATGATTCCCTTGGTTGAATTTCATAATTGACAACTGGAAGGCCAACCCATAAGAAAATAAGAGGCCCAAAAGATAAAAGAGGCCCAAAAAGGGATGAGTAAAGTGGAAAGAGGTCGAGGCACCCGAGGGGACGAGGGTACCTGTGCACCGCATCTTGATTGGGCGCTAGTGTCTGAAGTCATGAAAGATAAGAAAGTAAAGTACCGAGTGGGATGTAGGGTGTGCAAGACCAAATATAAAATAAGAAGGATAGAAAAAGAGGACAAAAATAGTTGTCAATTTTCAGAGGAATGACGAAGATCTAGAGGGAATCTGTGAGCATAAAAACGTTGCACTCAATCGCAAAATGTCAGTAGCTTCAAGATTGAAGCAAAAAATCACTCATGAGAGAAATGTGCTTGCATTAAAGGGAAAATGGCTCAAATCCCATACTCCATTCCATTCCATTGTATTGATAAAGATGAAAGGGTGTACATATAGTAGTGGGGTGTGTAACTCCCCCAAAAATGTAGCCATCAAGAGGTGGGAGTACATTCTGGAATAGCCAACAAATGTAACTCCTATGACGCCTCTATGACACATGTAAGGCTATAATGACACCCTAGGACACCTAAGAATGGTGAATCACCTATGTGGAGGAATCCTGTGTATTTAAAATATATACATGGTAAATATCCTACACCAACATCAATTACTAGTTTTCTCGCTTAGGAATCATATAAATACTAGTATGCTTTTAAGACCTAGAAATGTACCCAAGTGTGTGGTTTTGTGTCTACACTCATCGTGTGTCCTAATTTACAAAATTAGGCTTATATTCGTTTGTAAGGTTGTGGTATGTGGGATTACAAAAAGGTATTAAAGAAAACAAATTCTTCATAGTAGTCATTCCTTTCCTCTTATAGTTAAAGGGGAAGATACCGAGTTATTAAATGAATTTGATACATGATATTCTTTCTTCATGGGGTGCTTCATTACCTCACTCTCTTTCTATCTCTCCTCTCTGTTTTCATGTTGGGTTGCATACACCCAACACTTTGGTTATCATCAACACAATTGGGGACTAATCTCCCCAATCCTCCGAAAAGTTCAACAATGAAAATCTTCAAGTACAAGAAAAGCACGAGATATTCTCCCTTCGCAAAACAAATAGGTGTATTCCTTCCTTGTTTATATCTCTCCATTTCATTTTTATGCAATTGTAAATATTTCATGTTAGTGTTACACCCTTAATCCTATATGTTATATTAGATGTGTATGTCCAACTTGTGGTTATCATATCTTCTTATCATGTCGTATCTCTTTCATATATGTTATAATAAAATCGAGTCAGTCAGCCTTGGTGATGGTCATAACATAGGAATAATATATATAGGATTTAGAATGCAGTAGTTGATCATCATATTGAGCACTTGAGTCTTATTGAATGGTTTGGAGGTTGCCCCCTTGAAGTGGTTAAGCTATTATACTTTCATATTGTGATAATTTCTCTAAATTTTAGTGTTCTTGGTGTTCTATTTACACTGATATTCAGATCTATCCAAATAATTTCATTACATGTGGTATCATAACTTGATCTCAGCCATAACTATGTCAAACCCTAATTGTGAAGACTGAAATATATCTCCAAATCGTAGTGATTTTTTTGTAATTGTCTTTGGGTTTTTGAGAAATCAGTAAAGTAATATCCTCTTTTAATTTCAATATATTTTGACTTGTTTTGCAAAATTTATATCAATTTTAGGTTTTTTCATAAATTTGCTATATCGGCTACAAATTGTGAAAAAATTTCATGTTCTTTACATTTCCAAAAAGAGGATAAAAAATTAGTTTGAGTTTTTTCTTTAAGTTTTTTCGTATTTGGTTGAATTCCTATTACAATCCTAAACCCTAAATTTAAACCTTGACCCCTCAATCCTACTATTTTGGGGCATCATGGCGGGGCCTTCCACAAGAGTAAAAAAGAATCTTGTCACTCCAGAAAAAATCTAGACAAGGACAAGATAATCATTGAGGATTTGGAGTCAAAAGGGGTAACTACATTCCTTAGGGCTAGGGTTTACTCGATGGACCATAGGGTAAGCCAACTTGAGTATGATTTGCGAATCCTACAGTCTGAGATGGCCAACAAAGAAGATGTAGAAAAGATTGGAAAATGATTGGATGATTTCATGCAACAACTTAGTACAAATCTGAAGGGTCGTCATCTTCTTCCAAATCAACCACAACTCAATCATACTCATATCAACCAAGGTGGATCTTCAGTCAAAGTAATGGACAAACTAGCCAGGGTGGATCTTCGAGCATGCCCAATCCAAATACAAATACTCGTAAGCTTGTAACATGATGCCAAAAGTGGAAATGCATAAGTTTGATGGAAAGGATCTACTCAATTGATTAACTAAATCGAGAATTTCTTTGATCTACATCAAATCCCATCGGGATAAAAGGTGACCATGACATCCTTGTATCTCGAACCTGACCAATTCATCTAGTATCAATGGTTATGTGCTCAAAGGAAGAAGAATGGTCTCAGTGTCACTTGGAAAGTTTTTACTAAAGAGATGCAATTGCACTATAGTTCTAGTGTGTCAGAGAATTACTTCAACCAATTAGCAAAGTTTTAGCAAACATGATCAATCAAGGATTATGTTCACCAGTTCCAAAACCTATCCTTGTATGTGGAGAATATTACTAAGGGAATTTGAATGACCTATTTCTTGGGGTCTTAAGGACCACATTGAGCATGAGGTGTGTATGTTTAATCCAATTAAGGTTTCGATTCTATTATCATGACACATAGGGCAGAGGAAAAAAATTGTCCAAAGTGGGACGCATAATTTCACTAACATCGAGACCGCAACACACCGACACCATCATTCCATCAACCAATTTGACTAACACATCAACAAATTGGAGAAAAGAGAGCAAAATAGTTATGTTTTAATTGTGACAACAACTATGGACCAGTCCATAAACATGCTTGAAAAGAAGTTCTTCTACATTGAAGGACCCAATGAAGAAGAAGAGAATGAAGAAGATGAAGAGGTAGATGTCATTGTCAAGCTAGAGGAAAAACATGGTTTTTGACTCTCTGGGAGCATTAGGGGGTGCTTTGAGTTGATTAATAATATTTTAAAGAGACCAATACAAGAAAAATGAGGTTTTGGAAACAATAAGGGGGAAGAGAGAAATAAAGTGAAATATAAGTAGTTTGGATCGAAAAAAAAGAGTCAACAAGTGGAAGATAGATTTGCAAGGGACCATGCTAACTAGAAAGTGTCGAAAGTCGTATGTAATAGAAGGGAACATATTGAAAGTTGAACAACATAAGGAACTGACACCAATAATACTCTAACTTGAACTAATGATCAATAAACATATAAATACACTAGCACCAAAGTGATTAACTAGTCTTGCATCAATTTTTGGCGTCTACAATAAGAGAAAATGGTGTACTAACTTGGTCTCTTTTCAATATGAGAGCTTCATAAACTCGATGTATGAATGTAATGATTTTCCATATAATAAGTATTGATATGGTTGCAAGATACTCGGGCTATTTCACCTTAGTATCAAGGATTGTGGAGTATCTATTTCATCAATATTATTCGAACCAAAATCTAGCACTATCCCTTATAATATCAAGTCTTTATTGCATTGGAAAAAAATCATCCTTAATAAACTTTTCATTAACCAAACAACATCACCGAGAAACCAACCGACACTTCACATTCAAATAAACTCAAATACCATGGAATTGTTATTTACAATTATCCCTATAAACCCACAAGGCACAAAACAAAAAAATAACCCTCCCCAAAATTACAAAAGAGGCAAGCGATGAAATGCAAAATGAACAAGGCCATGAAATGGCAAATCCTGCCGCAACAAATGCATTTGAGTTGGAATGGAGATATGTAGCGACGCATGACCTAAGATACATAATTTCATATAGAAATAGGATTAAAAACTTAAGTTTTTGACAATCATGTTAATGCAATAGAACAAAGTTTTTGATAGGATGTTTTACCTCAATTTCTCCATGTTAATATGTGTGAGTATGATAGATAAGTATAGATTTTAAATTATTTTGAATTTTAACCTATAGATTTAGGTGGCCTCCTTGAATAGAGTTTAAACTTGTTGGGTAACATTGATTATGCGAAGTGGAAAGCTATTCTCAGCATAGGATGATGTTGAGTGCAAGTCCAGAGTGAGTTCATTGTGAAAATATTTCTTATATTCAACAATGTACTACTAGTGTAATGTTTCCTTGTTGTGTGTGTGTGTGTATGTGAAAGGTTTCTTGTATTCGACAATGTACTACTAGTGTAATATTTCCTTATTGTGTGTGTGTGTGAATTTTCTTGAATGTTAATTTGTCTGTCCCGTTTTCCACCATTAGCATGGATGGAACTCTGTGATTTGGTATCTTTAGTATTGAATCAACCATGGCAGATTTGGAGGAGCATCCTATGTCTTAGGTAAAAAATAATGTGGAATAAGATGAAATTGTTGGGGATACAAGTACAAATTCACATGAAAAACAATCATGCAGTTTGGATTGTGATGTGGAGTCACAGAATGCCAATGACTTCCAAGTGCCTAGCTCATATCTTGAGATATCTTTATGTGGGTCATTTTTCAGTCAGATGGGGAACCAAGTGTTTCTGAATCTCATGATATACTCACTGCCTAAATGTGGTTTAATTTTCTTTAATATACTAATTATTTGCATTGATGCAATTGATCAAGTTTTTGATAGGATGTTCGACGTTTTGTAATCAGTTTCTGTGATAAGATTTTTGACCTCTTGTAATCAGTTTTTCCTTGTTGAAAGGTATGAATGTTTAAACAATTTCTCCCGAGAGAATTAAGCGATTTCCTTGAAAAGAAGTTGGGTAACATTGACTGTGCAAGGTGGAAAGTTATTTCCAACTTTGAATCTTGCAGCCCATTGGTATACAATGCAAAAATAATAGATCATATTCAGCTTAGCACGTTAAGCAGTGGGGAGTATCCATTCAACCAAATTCATAGTGGCCAATTGGTGCAGATGATACTCTGTCATAGTTGTTGCAATGCCATCCTACAATTTTAATTCTAGGAGATATGGAGGATAAGTCAAGGATAAACATACTTTTAACTTGTTTGAAACCATTGATCATGCTAAGAGAAAAGCTATGAATGGCTAAGTAGAATGTTTCTCTGAAGGTATGCATTAGGAGTTGTCTAAAGGGGCGCAATTGAGTAGTGAAGGACCAATTACCATGATGATGATCCAGTTCAACATAGGATGAGATCTGGAGCAAGATGCCAAGTGATTTAAGCAAAATGTTTCTTGTTTTTAGCAGTGTTGTACTAGTGTAGTGTTCTCCTATTTTCCTTAAAAATGCTATCATGAAGAAAATTTTAAGGCTAGTTTGCCTGTCCCATTGCTCACCATTAACGAGGATGGAACTCTGCCCCATGTGGCTAGTGATAGTGATTGACGCTCCTTTTCCATGACACAATGTTATCTAAATTTCTAAGTAGAATGTTTATTTTCAATGTGTCCACAGAGTTGTACAGGCTTGTTTAGGATTGACAAAAAAATAAATTATCTCATCTTTCAACACTGAGTAGTACAATGTAACAATGTTTTAATTTGAGCACTGAACCCTCAACTTCAAGTATACAGAGAAGGACATAATCTACACCTTGTACATTGTGACGTGGAATATTATATTGCTCCGTAGTGAGGTCTCATAACAGTCATCTAATATTAGTCTACTTGAGGATCTACTGCCCATACCCCGCCTTTGTTTTGCTTTACTTATGAAATGGGTCAAATTCTGCCGCAAGAAGTTGAAAACTGGTTAAATGTCAAGCAAGTAGTGTTCACTAATATGATTTCTGATGAAGCCATTCTATCAATCACACCATGTAGACAGTGTTATGTCCTAACAACCTTGACATTTTTGTGGTGGTAAAACATGAAGGGGAAGAGTGGTGCATATGCAAAAAACCATATATATAGTGAAGGGATGAGTTAATGCAATGGAAGATGCAAAGACAGATGGAGAATCTATGTGGAAAAAACATTTTTCCATCTCAAGTTGAAGTTATATATGCATGTCGAAGTAGGAGGGAATACTATTGCTTTATTGAAGCAAAATAGACTGATAAACTTATGCAAGAGAAGCGAAGCCGCCAAAATCTTTAAGCTAGAGCAGAAGAGAAAAATAGTGTACACACAATACATAATTTTTTTACATGGGAAAACAGAGTTTATCTTTCATTGTAAATGCAGGGAGTTTAGTTTTTGATAAATATAATCAGACTGGAGGCTGAGAGATAGATGTTGGTCGGAAAAACTCAATGGGAGTTGGCCCTGATCTAGGGTTTAAATCCCCACAATCTTGGAATGGTTGAAATCCCTTCCACACTAAAGGAAATAATCAGGGACAACGGGAAGAAAAATAGGGCTCGAATCGGAGTGGACAAGATGTAGATCCATATCAATCCAAAGATTGGCAATGAGAAAACCCTGCTGTATTCGGAGGCTGCCATGATAGTAATATTACAGGTTAGGAAATCATTAATTAGGGGAGAAAATGCTGAAACCATGGATTGAGAAGGTTTGAAAGAAGAAACCTGGGCACAATTCATCTCTGTTTCCTGGGAGCAAGAGGATATATCACTTTCATATTCATTAATAGTACAAACAAAGACATGATTGGAGTGGGGCTCTGGTTTGGGGATAGTTATGCCGAAGATAGAGATGCAGAAGACTAGTGAATGCCACATATTTTAATATAGAGAAGAGTCTTTAAATTGCCTGCATGAGCTAACAACGGGTTGGTGGAAGATAAATGATGCCAATAAAATAAGAATAACTTTTAAAAAATTAGAATTTAAAGCCACTAGAAAAAGCTAAACCTTTAACCAATTTTGTTTTGACACACACAAATAATTTTCAAAGTGCATCTTATCCTTTTTCGCATTCGAGAACTGAAATGGCAGTAGAGAAATTAAATTCCTTATGAAAATCCAATGCCGTAATAATTCTATAACTGAACAAAATAATGGAATATGAATTTACAATTGAAGAGTGTAATCAATTTAGAGCTAGCATGTGGGTAAATCCCGAGGAGGAGGCATGGGCTGTGAATTTAGAGGACTATCCTCCACTAGAATCGCCATTGCCAGAAAATGGCGAATGAATGTCTAACTGGCAATGCACCAGCCAGATTCCTATACACGTACCAACTTGTTAAGTTAGGATAAATATTTTGGGTTGGAACAAATGTTAATAATGCATGAGAAAAGCTGAAATAAAATCAGCGACCTGGATTGTCAAGTGTGAAAATGACGGCTGCCCACCCTCCTGTGGTGTTTCGCATATGAGGATTTATGAAGTTGAAGTTAGCAGGGTGTGTGTGGGGATTGTAGTTGCCAAACCATTCACCCACAACGTAAAAATCATAGCCGTGAATGTGAATTGGATGGCTCTCATTGGTCACAACGCTGGTGCCCTGAAACACTATTTGCATAGTGCTATTGAATTTAACAACTTTTAATTTCGTCCCCACCTCCGGCTACAACAGATTTTGCCTCACATTTTGACTTGTGTAATCGAATATGAAAGGGGGACTGTCCGGAATCTCTGCTAAAAACTTGACTTGCAAAGAGCGATTGTTGGGAGGACAAATGAAATGTTATTCATGCTCCCAACGACTTTTCCACACACGAATATACTGCATCAAAAACACAAGGGCAACAAGTTATGTTTTATTTTTATAGCAAAGATACAATAAATGTCATAACTATGATATTTATGATATCTGTCAGAGCTCTAGGGTAATAATTATGATATTTATTGTATAGTATAATATTTTTCAATGTTTAAACTATAGGAAAGTAATAAATTTGAAAAACTTGTTTTTTAATGTGAAAAATCTGAAATGCTTATAAAAATATTTCAACCAATGAGATAATTAAGTTAAATGTTTTTTAAAACATAAATAAACATATATTTATAACAAACTATATAACAAACATACAGAATGCCACATGGAATTTTGTGATTGGCTTCACAAAACAAGGAAATTGATTTATTGAAGCCTGTCTACGGCAGGATAATAACAGTTACCTACCCTCCTTCAAAACTAATATTTTTAACATTTGTTACACTAAAAAAATGTCCCAATTACCTTCCCAGTTCCCACCATAATCCCCGCCTCATTTTTAATTTTCAAGTGCATAAACGGATATTTTAAGAGCCTAATTATTACATAATAATAACAAACGATGAATCATCAACGGCGCTTGGAGTGCAAACGTCCCTCCATATCTATCTCATTTCAAACCCTAATTATTACTCGCAGAATATTTCTATTCGGATCACCTTCCCACTCGCTAACATTAACATTACTATCGATAAAACCGGCACAAACCATGTAATCTTTCGCCTTAATTTTCTGCTCAGGCTTTTCCTACTAATTGCCGAGTTGTACTCATTCTTTCATTCAGAAAACGACCAGGCTTTTTTACTAAATCATCTTCGGAACGAAGGTTTGTTTATTTCTATTGCCAGCAGAAAAGGATTCAGCAGAGATTTTCATTTTTCTCCTAAAACAAACACAGGTATGTCGTCTTGCTGTTTGATTTCTTTGGGTTAAATTGAAGTGAATATGTTTCATTACTTCAATGCTGCATTGTCTATATATTTTTAACGGGTGTGTTCAGTTCTTTCTGTGCTTATCACCTTCTTTCTGTGTTACAATACTGAGATTTGTTTTTTTTTCTGTGCTTATCACCTTCATTACCTTACAATATTGAGATTTCTTTTTCTTTTTCTTGTGGGTATTTGTTTTACGAATTTACAGTTTGCATTTCTTTCGTTCTTATGCCTGCTAACTGTTTTTTCGACGGTGTGTTTTCTGTGTATTGTCTGGGTGTTTCTTAGGGGTTTACTTTTTTTTTTTTGTTATTTTTAATTTGGGTAACTTTTAATTTTGCTTTTTCATTTTTTCGCACTGCTGAATCTCTTTTTGGTTCATTTTCAATATTTTAATTCAGCAGCATTTCGTTTTTTTGTGTGCGTTTGTACAGTGATGTATTTTCTGTTCGTTTCGGTTTGTTTTAGAGATTTTTCTGGATGGTCATGAAACTTCAACGATAAATGTTTCATACCAGCCCTTCATGGTCATGTTTTATTTTCCCACGATTTAATAATTTTCCTTTTTCATGGGACCGTCCAGGGCCAAAGTATTGAAACAGTAGGACCCATGAAACCCTTGTTTTTGTGTTGTCTGTTTCTCTTTTTGAAGCTTTTGGCTGTACTGAGCATTTTTTATGGTTTTATTTTTTTGCCTTTAAAGCCTACCATCTTTCTTTCCATGGTTGGATTTCCTTTTCTTGTTTTTCTTGTGATAATTATATTTATATCAACAGTAGTTCAGGATTTTTGTTCAGGGTTTGTTTTTGTTTTGATTAAATCCTCCGGCACGGCGTCCTTTGGTTTAGATGCCATGACCCAAGGGTTACCTGGTACTTACCCTGCCTTATTTTTGGGCTGGATTTGGTTTTTTGAGGGATTTGAAGTTGGTGCTATGCACTGGAAACACTATTTACTACTCGTTCACCACTTGGACTCATCACTGACTTTTTATTTTCTTATTTAGTTGCCGAAGGTGTCTTCAAGATTCTTTCACAGAAAAAATTATTTAGCTTATCCATCTCTTACTAGAATTATCAAATTTCCTCAGATACATATTTTATGATTTTTTTTGTGTTTGGAATATCATTGTGACATCTCTTTATATTTTTCCTCACAAACCATATGAGTTTTCAAATCGTACACAGTTTCTTTACAAAGTGTTGCCTTATTGTTATGAACAGTGATATCCATAAATATTTAAAAATTAATAAACTAAAAAGTATTATTAATTACTGTGTGTTTTTTTGTTTCAACTGTTTTGATTGGCTGGGGTTATTTTTCCATAAATAAATGGTTATGCCTTTCTTGGGTGCCAGATTTATTGGGAAGGCCTCCTGCCCTTCAGTGTACGTGATTTGAACCTGTGATCCATTTTTAGTAAGCCCTTCTGCCCTTTAGTCTATGTGGTTTTCATGTTTCTTCTTCAAACAATTATGGACATTCCCTGGGTGTCAGATTTATTGGAAGCCAACTTTGTGACTCAATCCAACTTTGTTACTTGAACCTGTGACCCAGATTTAGTAAGCCCTTTTCCCTGTAGTGTGGTTTTTATGTTTCTTCTACACGACTCCGTAGATTCAGCTTAGTATTTTATGTGTAACAGAGCTTTTTTAATTAAATTTTAAATCTCCGTAGAGCTATTTAGCTAGCCTTATTTGTACACTCGTTTTAGGTATCTCTAATATGCAGATGCCCAAGCGTTTAACACATTGAATGTTATATTTTAAGCTTCCAAACCACATAATTGTTGAAACCAGATTTCTTTAAAATGTGACATGTTTGAGAAAATTGATGTTTCTCAAGACAATATTTGAGAATGTTGTTGGAAGGGGCAGCTTGCATAAACATATACCAATCGTATTTTAGTTCCCAAAATTTGTTTTTAATACACTGAGTGTGTTACTTGTCTGCTTATATTCTGAAGGGCATGCAATTTGTACCCTTACTTTGAAATGTGTTTTAGTATAGTCCCTGTGTGCTGACATGGTATGTTCTTTGACTAATGAAATATTGGAAGGGCCTGCAATTTGTACCCTTGCTTTGAAATGTGTTTTAGTATAGTCCATGGGTGCCCAAATACACGTGTATGCTCTTTGACTACCTAAATTCTGGAGGGGCTGGCATTTGTGCACTGGATTTGTACTGTTACCTTAAAATACTGACTGCCAAGCATTCAAGAGCACTATCTGGTTTAGCTGCTTATATTCTAGAGTGGCTGGAATTTGAAATTAGTTATATAAAGTCCTTTTTGCATTTTGCTTACTGGTTTTCTCAGTAATTTGTATTGTAGTTTCTTTGTAACCTGTGTAGATTTTGGTCCAATGCGTTTTATTTTATTTTCTGGCAGGGGTAGGGTTAGGCTGTTCACAAAATGAAGGGAGGAAATCATAACAGAAAAGGAAATCCTCCAAGCCATAATAATAAAGCGCGGGATAGGTCTCCCCTCTCAGAAAATCAAGAAACTGTTGTATTAAACAGTAACTCTGTCTCTCATCGGGACGAAGATGATAAGATATCCATGTTGCAGGGCCTTAACAATCGTCTTATTAGAGATGTTGCAGCCTTAAGAGGAGAAAGAGATGCCCTGTTAAAGAAAGAAGAAGAAACCCAAGATGCACTTTTTGAATCTGAGAAAAGGCTGAATGAAGAAATTTCAAAGAGAGAAGATGAATATAGAGCAGTGATTAAAGAAAAGAATTGCCTGGAATCTAGTATTTTGCAGTTGAGAGAACAATCAGAGGCAGTTCGTAGTTCTTTGGAAGCCGAGAGAGCTGAGCTTTTATTAAAGTTGCAAGAGGAGGCATTGTTTTCCCTTAATGCAAAGGTTGCTGAAGTTGAAAAACAAGCGGAGGAGCGACTGAAAGAGGAGTTTGAAAAAGAGATTCTAAAGAAAGAAAATGAGTCACAGGCAGCAATTAATGAAGTGAAGGAATCTGTGAAGGCGTTCAAGGAAGACATCGCAAAGAAAGATAAAGAATGCCAAGTACTTCTTTCAGAAAGAAAGCATATGGAAACTAATGTTTTGCAGTTGAAAGGACAAATTCAGTCTATTTTTGAAGAATCAGAGGCAGCCCGGTTGTCTTGGGAAAATGAAAAGAGCAAGCTTTTATCACAGGTTGAAGCAGCAGGAAAGAATATTGAGGAGATGGGTAGGAATCATGAAATGTTGCAGCAGGCATGGGAAGCTGATAAAAAGATCTTGTCTTGTGCATTGTGCAATTATGATGAAAAAGCTGCAGAGACCTTGAAGCACAAAGAAGTGGCTTTCTCTCAATTGAGCAAGGAATATAAAGAAATGTGCATTGAATCTGAATACTTAAAGGTCCAATTGAAGGCGTTCAGGAAGACAATGCAAAGAAAGATGAAGAATGCCAAGTACTGCTTTCAGAAAGAAAGGACATGGAAGCTAATATTTTTCAGTTGAAAGGACAAATGCAGTCTATGTTTGAAGAATCAGAGGCGGCCCGGATGTCTTGGGAATTTGAAAAGAGCACACTTTTATCACAGGTTGCAGCAGCAGGAAATGATATTGAGGAGATGGGTAGAAGTCATGAATTGTCGCAGAACTCATGGGAAGCTGAAAAAAATGTTGTGTTCTGCATTGTGCAATTATGATGAAATGGCTGCAGAGACCTTGAAGCAAAAGGAAGTGGCTTACTGTCAGTTGAACCAGAAATATGAAGAAATGTGCATTGAATGCGAATCCTTAAAGGTCCAATTGAAGGAGTGTAATGATGCACTTCTTTCCATGGAAGATGAGATGCAGTCACAAACAGCTGTGTCAGTCACCAATACAGAGAGGTTGGAAGCTTTGCTTACAGAAAATAGAATATTGAAGGAAAAAACCAATAGTCTTCATGAAAAGGTCATTGAAGGTAGAACACAATATTCAGAATTTAATCAGCAATATCAGGCCTCTGAAAAGTCTTTTAGACAACAAGTTGAATGGCTACAAAAGGATATAGACAGTACACGCTCTTTACATGAAATCCAGAAAGGAAGGGCGGAAGAACTTAGTGTTAAAAATGCTGCACTTAACAATGAGATTCAGGAGTCGAGAAAAAGTTTGGAAGAGATGCAGGGAATGCATAGCAAGGCAGTGAAAGAAAAAGAATTGCTTATGGAGAAGTTTGAGTCACTGCATGCGGAGTTAACAAAAAGGTGTAAAGAGTTTGATGAAAACAAGTTAAAATTGTTGCAAAGGAATGAGATGCAGAGAGCAGTGATTGACTCATTGGAGAAGGATAAAGCTTTCCTTGAGAGTGAGAAATCTTTTGTCGTATGGAGGCTTGAGGAGTCGAACCAAAGATCTGAGGAATATCAAGAAAAACATTTTCAGAATAACAGGAGAGTGTTACACTTAGAGGATTGTGTTTCAAACTTACATACAAATTTAGCAGCAGCAAGTTCAGTAAATGATACCTTAACAGCTGAGTTAAATAAGATCAAAGAAGACACCAATGAACACCTGGAAGAACTCTTTGTTGAAAATGCACAATTGAAGATTGAGAATAAACAGCTGAGTACATGTCTTGGAGAGGCCACTAAGAGATCTGACGAAATTCAAGAAAAACATTTTCTGAGTAATAGGAGAGTGTTGGACTTAGAGGATCAGGTATCAGATCTATGCACAGAGTTGGCAGCATCAAGGTCAGCATACGATGCAGTTACAGCTGAGTTAAGTAAGATCAAAGAAGATTCTAAGAAACAGGCAAATGAGTTCTTTGAGATTAAAGAACAAAAAGAGGCCATGCATGGAGATTTTACAATACAGATTTCTAGAAACAAAGAACTTGAGCTAGGGTTATCGTCTGCACATTCCGCCTTTAAAAAGTGTGGGAAACTGCCTGCATGGCTGAAGGGCGAGTAGCTAATATGCAAAGCAAGTTTTTAGCTTTTGCAGAAGAAAAGAAAAGTCAAAACCCTCATATTCTAGGCCAGCTTCCAGTTTTTGCAGAGGTCTTAAATGTTGAGCTAAGTGATTTGCACAATCTGGTTTGAAACTAGCTGAAGAAAAACACCTCCTCGAGGAGAAAAACAACTCTCTGCAAGCTGAAATGACACGACTTTGTCTCTTTTCAGAACATCAAAAGAAGCAGGAGGCTATAGAGGATAATCAGATCAATGATATTAAGAGAAGAGATATTACAGCCCAGCAATCTTTACCAGAAATTCAGCGTTTGAAGGAAGCTGAGAGTAAGAAACGGAGGAGTATGCATCTTGTATGGTCTGCATGGGTATCGGCTGGTGCACTGGCTGCAGTTACACTTGCTGCTGCTTATCTCAAGTTCTCTAAGTAGAACTTGTGATTTCCGCTCTTGCATGCTGTTTTCTCCATCTCTTCAAACCTTGCACTCAGCTCCTGTTAAACCATCAATTTTGGATTGTTTGAGATCAATACATCAAGGATTGTGTTTTTCAATTGACTCAATGCAGTCCACTTTTGGGGATTCTGTTGAAACCAACGACATCAATAATTTGAACATGATTAGTTGTAACCATATTCATCTATGGGTCCATTATTGACACTTATCTACTCTCTTTGCTTTGAATGGAAATGTTTCTACTTTACTGTTTTAGTTTTGGTGTTTCTGTTAATTATTTGAATGAATGCAATTTTTTTCAGAGGAGTATTTAGGCAAGCTTGGTAGTTGCGTGACTTAAGTTACAGATCTCACACTCCTTTTTATTTCTTAAATTTACTGTATTGGTGTTCTCAGCTTTGGTAAAAAAATTGTGGAGTTTTGTCCAAATGTTTTCTACATAACTTGAGTTTGCATGTAAAAGGCTAATGATCCTATTTATAACCACATGACATTCTTGACATTTTTCTCCAGTACTTAAGTGGTATTCCACCCAGCCACAGCAATACTGGTGTAGACGGGGAAATTACAAAATCAAGGTGTATGATGAAGTGATCAAACTTTAAATTAGAGTGTTATAGTTACCAGTGACTGTAACAGGCTCAGGTAAAAAAAGTGCTACCTATTTTATAAAACATACAGTCTTAGTAATGTGCATTTTGAAGCCATAGCAATGAATTGCAAATAATATGCTGCAGACAATGTGAAATAAGTTCTGTTAGTAGCAAATGTGACTTGACAGATAAACAGTGATTAATAAGCAAATGACAATGTTCTTAGCAAGATAACTACCTAAGGCTTCAATTTTTGAGACTTGTGCATTGCTTACAGGTCAGCTGTTTTCATATACACAATGCTTGAGATTGGAAGTGGTAATTACAATATATAGAGAGGCCATGTTTTTTGGAGTTTTTGACATTGCATTTACATCTAGTCTACTACTGCTGGGTAACATTACATTCTTCTTATGAGCATCCAAGACCTTTTTGTTCTGCTGGAATGGCAAGAGGGGAAGGTGTAAAATACAGTCATTTTTCGTAAGGACTATTAGATGTATGTAGGTTTTTGGGCACTGTCAAAAATTATGAAGAATCATGTTAAATGTACATTCAGTGTGATTGTATTAGCAGTTGAAAGGAAATGTGAAATGGATAAATTTTTGTAGAGCGGAATTTTTTGAGCTGATTTTGCAAGGTTGCGAGATTTGAACCCAGATCTTGAGAATGGTTGGCCACTGCAACTAGCCCTATTTCCAATATATGTGGTGGTAAAGCCACTCTCCAACAATTTTTTTGCTATGTTACCTACAAAGTTACCTCCAGACACGACATATCACAACACACATAATCCCATTAGAACGAAATAATTTTTATTTTTTTCAAAATGATGCTTATATCATCACTGAAAGGGAAGAAACAATTACAAAGAGTTATTGGGGGCTCCATGTTCCACCTAGGAGCTTCAAAAAGAATACTGTTTTATAATCCATCTTATGATGGAAATCCAAGTCATAAATTTCAGCCCCCTCAACAGAAAGTGGCCATACACAAAACACATTGAGATGGAGCATTCCAGCAACCATAAAGGATTAAAACAACAATTGAAAATATGCTCAATGCTGCATCGAATCATAACCCAATCATTCTTTGTCTGACTGTTATATTAGCTCTGAAGAATGGGGATGCTCTGTAGCATAATTTTCACCTGCTGTGCTATTTTATTGATATTGGTTTGTTGATTACCGTGTGCGACTTGTGGTGACTTCACCTGCACTGAATGAAGTAGATATTCTTGTTATGATGGTTATTGGGATCATGTATGTGAGACATCTGCAGGGAGAGAAAAAACGATTCTCACAAAGGGCAATTGAATGCTGTACTCTGCATTAGAAAATAATTACTTTTACTTTTCCAAATATGACAAGGTTTTGTGAAATTAGTGCCTATGATACTTTTGTAGTCAAGTTTGGATGACCTAGAGGGAAAAAGGTTTTATATTATGCTGCTGTAGTGTAGTGTTTGATTATCCTGTTGCACCACAGATTTTAGAGTCTTTTATGAAACCTCACTTTTTTATATGGCTACGCAAAACTTCACGAAGTAGTTGTGCAAGTTTGTTTCGAGGTGTTCCAAGAGGTAATATTATCTTTACCTGTCTTTGAATTTGATTTTGCTTGCAAACGGCTTGAACAATTTAGTTTAATAAGTTATTGTTTCGGGAGGATTCCCTATGAAAGCATGCTCGAAATGTGTGTGCAATTTGTCTAGACCCACCAAGTCATAAAGTTGGATGTAGTCTATAATATGACCTAAGACTTTTTATGTTTCAATTTGCTGACCCAAATAATGTTGCAGCCATTATGTAGAAGCCCGTGACCTATTATGTTCAAAGCTCATTGCTTGTGTTATCTTTGTCGACGCGACTTCTTGGTCTTTGAGCATACCACCCTTAAAGTCCTAGTATGGATACAATTCTGTGGCCTTCCCACGCTGTGTTGGCACTTCCTAAACCAAATAGCTCCCATGATTGGCCATGTCATATGCAAGAAGCCCATTAAGTTTTAACATGCTTGACTGCAAAAGTGTGTCACGTGTGGAAGTTGGCCTTTCCTAGGACCTTAAGGAGTTTATCAACATCCAAGTGGGTGTTGCCATTATACCCAAAGGGTGTTGCTCTATATCACCCCGCCAATCACGATTTAAATGTCAATTATACGAGCACAAGATTTGGGGCTGCAAGCTTTTAGCCACGCAGTATCAAAGTCGTTTCAAAGCCTAATGCCGAGATTCCTTAGACAAATTGGTGAAGATGGTTGGACCACCATGGGTGGTTGAAAAAACAATCACAACTAAGACATTAGTAGTAACTTCCTTGCGGGCGTTTCTAAATATGTTAAACTACCTACTAGCTCAACCTCTGTTTTGTAGAATGTTGTTAAGCCCTTGATGTCTATTCTGCTTGTGCAAATGTAGGTTATTGCCTCAACTTCCAACCATGTTGCTAACTTTGCATGGTAATAGCCCACACTTGACTTTGAGTGCTCGCATTGTTCCTCACATTGAATTTAGAATATTACTCACAATTCTCAATTGAGTGTTTGTGTGGTTTCTCCATCCAAGCATGGGACTCGACGATCGTGTAGTCCTCATTAACTTGAGGAAGGCAAGATTCTTCTCGAGTCCGACACTAATTTAAACTTTATGATTTTTACATATTGGCCAACAATGGTTTTTCCATATTAGTTTTGAATCCCTCAATGACTTAAATTTAAAGGATATGTCCCTTGATGTAGGTACCTCATGAATTGCTTCTCACGTAATGTTAGGGGTCTAATTGACTCCACTCACAAATACATTGTGCAAAATTTTCAAAAGTGTTTTCATGAGATGATCATTCTTTGTCTTTAAGACGTTCGAGTGGCATGTTTTTGCTTTCAACTATTACTAAAGTTATCTAGCTAGATAGTTTTCTTTGACCAACAATCACGAGTCGGGTCATGGAGGAATTGCCACTTTTGTCTCTTCTAAATGGCAGCCCCATTATGTTATTCGGGGACGTGACTTGAAAAATCATGTCCTTTGGGTGGTATTCAACATTGATAATTCACTCTTTTGGGATAGTTAATGTTATGTAGCCAACATTGGGATTGAAAGAAGAATGCTTTGGTATTGGATTGAAGACAAGCTCCCGACGCACATTAGGTAATGTGTGGTGACTTTAATATGGTCAAGATGGTGATTGACAAAATCAATCATGTACTCATACATCGAGATAATTGACGCAAGAGAAACATAGATGTACGTGCACAATAAATTTGGGTTTTATGACCGCAATACAGTTGCATGATTCTCGATTCGGTCGTATGACGCATTTGGTCTAATTTTCACTAGGGGTCCGACATAGTCTTTAAGTGGCTAGGTCATGCAATTCTCTCCACGAAATGTATTTCTCCTTTGCTAAATGCTTTTAGTTATGGGTAGAAGTGTTGCACGATATTGTTCTTTTCAATCCTTTTACTATCTCTGTTTCTAGATTGAATCACTTTGCAAACGCCCAAAATACAATAACACATTTTTTTCTAAATTTTACCTTGCTTTTGTATGGACCCACTATGAACCATATCAAAGGGGTTTGGAATCTTGTACTTAGGCTAGCTAGTATTACAAACTAGATTGCATGGTGGAAAGATGCCATCAAGTGACTTATGTCTTTCCTTTGTACCTTTGGGTGCCTGCGTGTTCACATCTAATGTTGAGCTTACTTTGTCACCACCTCAAAGTTGAGCCACTCGTTAACCACCCTTGACTAGATGCCATTTCACGAGCTTTTACAAAGACAAGTAGTGGATTTTAGGAAATGTCTTCAAAGTGTAGATGCTCACAATCCCCGGGGCATTCAAATCAAAGCCAAAATTCACTAGCTCAAAGTGAGTGACAAGGTGTCCAAAGGATTCTTTTAAATGTTAGAAACCAAACATTTGCATTAGTATATGAAGGCTATTTGAGACACCAATCAAAGACTTACTAAAGTGCTTGATTGGGTACAAGCCTTTTTTCGTCATTACGAGTAGGTTTTCAAAGCTCAATCTCCCTCCCTTGAGCAACAATTGAGTCTCGATCGATACATTTTAGTTGTCCCTTGTAAGATTTCACAAGCTTAAAGGGTTGCATGTGATTGACCTCTTACCACGGATGATCTCCATGAAGTTACCTTGCAGATGGCTAGTGATAAGGCTCCTGGTCAAGATGGTTTTCCATGTGAATTTTATAAAGCATTGTAGGATATGGTTGGTATTGACCTTTTTAAAGAACATACAAAGCTTCTAGTACCAATTCTCTTGGTCAATTTATAAATAGGGACCACATCAAATTCATACAAAAATGGGGGACTTGGAGCTCATTTGTAATTGGCGACCAATTACTTTGCTAAATATTTGTTACAAGATCATTGCGAAGCTTTGGCTTTGCCACCATATTTTATGTGCGCTTGTTCGCCTAGAGAAAATAGGGTCATTCAAAGTAGATAAATTTTTGACAATATTATTGCAGGTTTGGGAAAGTAAGAAGTGGACTTGTCACTCTTAATAAAAAGCCATGTTCATTAAAATTGACTTTGAAAAAGCCTATGATCACATGTCATTTTATTTTGGTTATGCTTAAAGTGCTAGGATTTGGTCATACCTTTGCTTTATCTCGTACAAATGCTTTAGCTTACCTCTTTGTCAATAGAGTCAATTATGAGAATTTTGGTCTTTTTTCTCTACTCACCAAGGATGCCCTCTTGCCCCTACATTATATGTCTTAGTTGTTGAGGGGTTTGGATATTTTCTGTCCAATGCCATTAGCGAAGGTCTTGTCAAAGGCATTTACTTTACATGAATGATACTTGTACAACTAGTTAATGGTCATTTTATTGATGACTCCTTCCATACTTTAATTGAAGAATAGGAAAATATTAAAAACGTTATGTATTGCCTTGACATCTATTGCTTAGCTTCTAGCTCCAACATCAATGGTGAAAACCTTAGTGCTACAAGCAATCCTTTCTGCCTCCCCCTTGGTTAAGAAAATTTCAAAAAGGTGGATTCAACAAGAAGAAATCTTCCAATTTTTAGGATTTTCCTTTTGCATTCTAAGCAACCCCTTACCACTTATGGTAGTATGTTATTGATAAATTTGAGAAGCTTGTCTCTTAGATTATTAAGCCCATCTTGCTAGTTGGAAAATATCAAATTTGCTCCAAAGTTCTTGTTGCCACCCACGTTTATTATTCATCTTGTTTGGATCCTTTTTAGGCTTCTTATAAAGAGCTTAAAAAAGTTTCTAAGAGATTTCTTATGGGCTAGCTCTAAATTTGGCATAGGGTTTCACTAGGTTGCTTGTGGATTCCATTGTCTCCTAAGGATTATGGAGGATTAGGCTTGCTCGACATAAGATCCCAAGACATGGCTCTTTGTGTAAAATGGATCATTTGAGCTAGTGAAGGACACAAAGCCTTCAAGATTCTTTTACAAAATTGCATCACAAAAGGAACACCATATGGGCATAGACTTGATAAGGGCTTAGATTTAGAAATCTTCTCATTATTAAAATCCTCTGAAAGTGGTTGGCTCCTTTGTCTTTAAGATCATTTGGAAGGCATGTGAAAAGTTAAAACCATTGATTTTGTGAGAAGGGGACGAATTCATAAATGGTCTTTCCATTAAGCACCATTCATTTGGTAGTCACTAGTTATCAAGTTTCAATGCCCATTGCTTGAGGTGCCTTGGAGTCATGCCCTTAAACATTTCAAATGATGATTCACATTATATAAGAAGTGTTTTGCAAAGCTGTTGGTGAAATAATTTTTCGCATGGCAAAGTATTGAGTTTTCACTAACGCATGGGGCTAAGCCCCTCCTTGTGTATGGGAGTCTCCCATTATTGAATGTAAACTACCTAAATCTATGGGGAGGTCAATAGGCCGGGGATCACACATGAACACTCCACTGAACTTGTGGCAAAGTGCTTGTATAGGGTATAAGGGAGGAATTTGTAGCGAAGAGAGGTAAATGGGAGTTGGGGAAATAAGGAGAGAGAGGGTTATTGTTGTGAGTAGGCACCAACAAAGTTCACATAAAATAACCACGGTAGTCCACATTGAATTAGAATAACACATGATGTAGCCTAGAATTCACCGTAAAATGACCCAGCGCAAGTGACACATCACTTAACGTGAGTGAGCGCTCACTCGAAGCACGCAGCTGAGCACTAGGTCCCTCTTTAGAGTTGCTTGTACAAAATGTTAACATGATGGTGCATATAGGTATTCAGATTCATAACCAATAGTAAACAACACACAATGCATAAACCAGATCTAGATCTTAGAGTATATGTAAGATGAACTAAACAATGACTATAACAAGATTTACCATGCAAGAACTAGATTCAGTCATGTTCAACACCATTATCCAGCCAATATGAACCATTGTATTAAATACTGTAAAACACAGAAGCTCCATATGCTATAAAGTATCTCCATGAGTCATGTGCGTGACAAAACCAACAACATAACTCTATAATAATTCACTCTTCCTAAACCGTGCAAATCAATACATATATATAGGGGTGGGGACTTACCATTCACTACCGATGCACTTTTCAAAATAGGTCACATGTTAATAATAGCCATGCACCTTTACAAAAGGTTGCACAACATGCAAGTGCTCTTAAGAATATACTTCCTATAGTTAACTCTGAGTAGAAATCCTATTATTATCCTAAACTATGCATGCTTATTTCAACTATTACTTGTTCCCAAAATACCATTGCGTGGACCACAAGTCTTCATGTCTTTATGTGCTCAACATGCTATCTCCAAGAATAGCCCTTATCCACAAAACGGCTAAGTCTTGAATTCAAAGTGTTTTGGCACATGCTTATTCTGCTATTCTTCCGCGCCCTCAAATGCGCCTTGCTCCAACGTGCACATCCTTTATGTGCCTTCACATTAGAACAATATGCTATCTGATCAACAACACAACAATGCAAACATTGATAAGACCACCAAATCATACACATAGAATTCCATTGACTCATTAATAAAAGGCATAGACACCTTTCTTGGTTTTACAAGATTATCATGTATGCAGAATTAGAAAGAGAGTAGAGGAACATAAGACAAGAAATAGAAGAATTGTAACTTTTATTGCTTGATGTAGAAGTGGTAATCTCCACATGTACATTCAACCAATAATTTCCAATCCTTTGGAAAGGAGAAGCCATTCCAATTTACAACATTACAATATGTTCTCTCATCTACCCCCACATGACCTTTCACCTATCCTCATCACCTATGAAATTTCATATTCCTAGGAAGTGAGTCTTTTTTTTATTAATGGAAAAAGGACTCTTTCAATGTTTAGCTAATGGTAACTTAAGTGAATAGGAAGAAATAGCAAAAGTACATTCTTAATGAGAAATTAGAACATGGAGAGAGAAGAAGGAAGAGAGAGAGAGAGAGAGAGGAAGGGTTGATTGATTTGATGAAGAGAAGCTTTGTTGATGAAGAACTTTCTGATCATGATCCTCGAGGAAGAGTTCCAAGAATGAGCTCTTGTCCTTTAATCACCTGTTGAGCTGAATCACTGAGATTGCATATGCTCCCTCATGTTATGAGATGCGAGAACTTGTTGATATGAAACATGGTAATCACAATTATCTCCTTCTGCAAGATGGATGCATAATCTAGACTATTGAATGGTTG
This sequence comes from Taxus wallichiana var. yunnanensis, assembly GCA_018340775.1. NCBI lineage: Eukaryota > Viridiplantae > Streptophyta > Pinopsida > Cupressales > Taxaceae > Taxus > Taxus wallichiana. The sequence continues at coordinate 5,594,324 of CM031233.1, forward strand.
TTTAGGAACACTGTTGTGAGACATTTTGATGCAATTTTGAGATGATTGCAAATATCACTCATGGTGGTTCCTTCTTGATCTCATAGTGAGAGTGAGGATCACTTAAATGAATCCAATGATCATGAGAGACAACTCCATGGTGCTCAAGCCTCTTGATGTTTATCCTTCTCTTACTGAGATGAGTCTTCATCAGGTGGGTGAAAGGATTACCCTTGAGTGAAATTCTTGAGAAGTGGCCACCGGTTGGAATGGAATGAGATGATGGAAATGTCTCTCCTTCTTGAGGCATGATCACACTACAAGGCTTTAGATGAGTGTTTAAGAACACTACCAAGTGGGTGACAGCAAATGAAACAAAGATGATTGCCCATTTTTATGACTATGATAGTATGAAAGAAGATCATACCCTTTTTTCCTTTCCTATCTCTGGAAACTTCCTTGAATTAAATCAGCTCATGCACCTCCTACTCTCATTTTCTCATGGGAATGGATGATTTCTCGATCCTTCACACATGATGGTCTTGGATGCCTTAGTAGCTTGTTTCTTGAAGAAGGTTTGGATCACAATGGTGGATTCAGGATATGGAGATCCTCAACCCACCCCTTGAGTTACACATTTCACCTATGAGCATGATGAAATCTCCATTACTCACTTTACTGACCATGAGTGAAAGCATCCTATGGTGTTTGAACACCCTATTTTCTCGATTGCTCCTCATGGAGAAGGTTTCCTTTTCCTGATAGAAAAATTGACCCTTGGATGGAAATTGAAGAATTAATGGGAATGAGTTCCATGTTCTTGTCCTGCACACCGCACTTAAATATTGCAAACACCACCTCCTATAGCTTTCAAGATGTGAGCTCATTATCAAGCATGGATCAAGTGTTTATAAATACTTTCTGAGTATGCATTGCTTGAGATGACTTATTTCCTTACTCACAGAGAGCTCCCTCATCATGCTTATGAGGAAAATCCTCTTGATGAATTGAATTTGAATGAAGCTCTTGATTCTTTTCAAATTATTTTTAGACCTTATAATGTTCCCGATGTTCACCGCTACGCTTTTATGTTCTGTCATGCTCTTTGACACAATTGTGATTAGAATGATGCTTTAGGATCCTTGCGAAGAGCTATCTTTTTTGTTTGAGCTACACAAAAACTTTATGACCATGTGATAATGGAAAAAATTAGCAAGGTATGAGTGAAAATGGAGCCAACTAACTTTCTGCACTGAAAACTAAAACTTTCTATTTTTGGCAAGTGGGGTCAGAGATGCTATTTTGGAATTTTTTTCATTTTTTCTCAAATTTGGTCTTAAGAAGCTCCTAGTAAACTTATAATATATCCATTGATGATGATTTACCATTTTAGGATGTTTTTATTTTTAGCAGGTTGTTTTTTCGAAACTACTATTTTGGGAAAATTGCTATTTTTTTGATTTTGTTTTGCACTATTTTGATGTTCTGAGTGATTAGAGATTGAAGTTTTGAGATAATTAATATTTTTAGTAAGTAAATGTACATAAAATGTGCTATTTTTATCAAGTAAATATACTAATGTCGGTCTGCAACGAAAACACCATTGTTGGATTCGACTCTGCACCAGGATCCAGTGCTTCAATTTTCGTTGATCCTTCCACTGGAACTCTAGAAAATTGAAAAAGAAAATTTTAGAGGTTAGGGTTTTAGATTTAAATTTGTAGAAAAATAGGGCATCATCTCTAGTATGATAATAATGTGTCATTCAAAGGAAATTAGGAGGGAATCTTATGTGAAAATCTTAGTGCAATCAGATTTCAGGTTAGTGAGTTATGAGAAAATATATATTTTCCATGGTCTTGGCTGTTCTGGAACATTTTTGGTAGCATGCATGATGTAGTATGATGTTTTTTTCAGGGTTTTAAACATAAACATTAGTGGAAGAGTGAACAATGGTGCAAAATGGGATAGCTTAAAACAAGTTAGTTTCATTTTGTGCTTCCTTGCTAATCTGCGGTTTGACCATGGTTAAGTGAAAGATGAATTTAGTGTGGTTAAAACTAGGGTTAAATGATCTTATCATGGGTGATCATTTCCTTCCCCTATATCCCCTTGGTGCAAAAGGGACAAGAGGGACACAAATGGGAACTTTGAGCAAGATCCTGCTAAGTGTCACAATCTGGTGTAATGTGGAGGAGATGAAAGCTGTGCAAGCATCCTGGGATGAAAAAATCATGTCATGTGAGAAAGCACCTCAAGGGGGCTCACATGGGGGTTATTATTTCCCCCTCTTTATCCCCTTGGTGAAAAGGGACACAAATGTGCACTTTGAGTAAGATGTGCACAAGTGTCAAATCTAGTGCAGATGAGCATGAGATGGGTTTAGCAGTTAAACACCCCGTAGAGTTGGAGAGGGTCACATGGGGAATAGAGAGGGGGTTGCATGGGGAAACTTTTTTCCCATTTTTATCCTCAGGAAATGGAAAATTGGGACAAAAATGGGCTACATGAGTCAAAATCATTACATGTGGTAGTCAAAAATTTGGCTAAGTATGGGATCAACACACTCGCACTAGAGAGGACTTGAAAACTTCATTCCCGGAGATTATAAATGTATTTTAAGGTGAAATTTTATATTATTATGACTCCAAGGAACCTTAAAAGATAAATGGAATAGGTTTCAAAACCTAATTCTACCTAAACTCCAAAAAAATCCCCATTTTGGATCAGGACAATGAGGTGCACCTGCAAAAGTTGAGTTGCCTTGAGAAATAATTAGGTATTGTGTAAAATATGATTCTTCTACAATCAAGAGGATTCTATAAGATTTACATTGCATAATTTTTTTCATCCTATAAATTCTTATGGAGATCTCATAAACATCCGAAGGAATTTAGGTTCATATTTTGACTATTCATTCCTTACACCTAAAAAACCCACTTTGCATGTTTATCCCTAAACCATCAAATATTCCCTAATATTACTAAACCAATTCAAAAAAATTCAAGTTTATCTAATACCACCTTTGATGTTTATGAGATTTTAACCTTCCGGAGGATGCACACATACCTCAAATGACCAAAATTGGTCTTTCTGAGCCTGCCGAAGAACTAGTCTTCTGTTGCACTTTACTGAATGGAAGAAATAACATATTTACATCAATTTGAACATTTGAAAATAATTATTCAATATATTATTAGGAGTGCCTACAAGGTCAATATGATCATGACATAGAATACAAACTGACTAGGAAATGGATTTAGAAGGATTTGGAGTGTGTTTTCACATTTGGCTTAGTTGTCATGGCTCAAGTTTTGAATTTTTTAGGCTTGAAAAAATGCATGACAACAATTGCTATGACTCGGGGACATTGGAATGTAAGGGGAAATAGAGAACCTCATATTTCTCGGGGTGAGTAGTCTAGTTCCTTTGTTCAAACCGGTAATATAGTCAATGTATTACTACTAACACAAACAATAAGCACACACGAGGAAAAACCAAAAAAACACACCAATGAAAGGGAAACACACCAAAAGAAAGAAAGAAAGCACACAATAGAAAAGGAAAATATATTACAGGGGTGGTAAATTTTAAGAGATAGGAGAAGAATGTACACACACCCAACAACGAGTTGAGAGAAGTACGTACCATCATGGAACAATGGGTTGAATTCAAACCTTCAAAGCTCAAGATCACTATCTAATCATGCTATGATTTTGTTATGGCTCTGCATGGTATGAGAATAAGGAGAGATACTAAGTTTCCTTACTCATACTTATCTTACATAGATAAATCCTTTGCATCCAACTACCATTTTGTAATTTGTTTCAATTTCTTTCCTTTAGTAGCTTCAACTTGAGGCGTTGTGCTATAAGAAAACATTCCTCCATGTTTTCAAAAATGAAGCCAATTTTTTTGGCATGAAGGAATTCATAATCCTTGAGTGAATGTTATGACATGAAATTGTTCCTAGGATTAGTGGGGAATACAAAAGTGGTGAGATCCATTTGATGGTTTTCCTTGACAAGCCTCTTCTAGCTTCTTACTTTGCTTTGTTCGGAATAATTGCTTTCTATACATACCAAATCAAAGTCGAACTTGATATTATTTTCAATGATGGAGGTGTTATCTTCATGGCTGAAAACATCCATGGGGTATTCAAGAATCTCCTCTACTTTCCATTCATAGTCTTCTTCACAAAATGGGAAAGGGGAAGACTGTCTTCACATCCATGCTCATCCATTATGGCTCTAAAGAGGGCATTGATCTTACCTATTTGTTCCATCTCATTGTTGAGAACTTGTGCACAAAAAGGAAGATCATGAATGAAATCATACTTATCCTACCGAGTCGTGACATATGTCAGGATTTCAAGACTTAGTTGAGGGTTTTCAATCTCTTCCACAATCTTCAATTTTTTACATATATTCTTCCTTTGAAGCTGCCACATATTCATTTTCACATTCATAATAAGATTATTTATATTTGGCTTCAAGGAGATGGATGGAAATCTGATTTTCATATGTCTAGTCCTCATTTGATAAATCCTTGTTCTCCTCGCTCCACATTTCTTGTCATCCAAGGGTTACCTTCTTGCAAGATTGCACATTCCTAGTTTTCATCATTTTTGAATAGAGAGAAAATATCCATGCTTCTTAGGAAGGGTACACCTTTCAATTCAAGATTCATCAAATAATCTTCATGACATGAGGAAGGATACAATGTTGCAGCAACATGAGGAAAATATTCTTCTCCACCTTGAACACCTCCTATAGAGTCTTCTTCTTTGTAAAGAAATGAGAAAACTCCATAATCACTATGGTGATCAAAATTACACTCCTTTGGTGATAATAGAGAAACTAGCTCCTCGGAGAAGTCATGTTTAATTTTCTCATCCAGATTGTATCAAGAAGGAAGTTGGATTCTTTGATATTATCCATTTCATCATTGGTCATCGGTGAATCAAAAGAGAGACAAAATCAAAAAGAAAATCATCAATGATTACCTCAAAGTCATCTTCTTGAAGAACTTGAGTCCAGGATGGAGGATTGGTTTCTTGAAAATCTTCGTGGTTGGCGAGTCTTCATAAATAATTGGACCATTTGTCATAGAACAAAAATCTTCATCTCTCGTACACATTATTTCTCCAAAGGGTTGTGCCTCGAGCCAAAATGAATTTATGAATGGAGGTTCAAATTTCATGCTATCTTCATCATCCTCCAAGTTTATGATTTGAATTTGATGCAGAGCGCAACACTCTTTCAATCGATCAACCAAGTTAGAATGATAAAAATCTCCAAAATACCTTTAGTAAGCAAATTACTTACTTTTCACAAGCTAAAAACACCTCAAACCGACAAATTTTAGCCTTATAACCCAATTTGGCTTATGCTATGCTTGAGATATTTTTTCATTCATTATATCATGCCAAATATACAATAAAAATAGATGAAAATACAAGGAATCTTCAAATTACCTTACTTTAGCCACAACTACCTTCACTAGCTTCTCAAACAAAATGCCTCAAGTGAGTTGGTGTTGGGAGAGATCTACAAATAACCAAGACAAAATCAAATAATTTTGAGCACCCATTGAACTCCTTGAGGTGTGTAATCAATTTCTTTTCTCAACTCCCAATGTAAATATTTCTTTTCAATCTACCTCATCTTAGACCTAACTCTCCTTCTAAGTATCCCTTCATTAAGGGTTTTCTAGGACTAACTTTTGATACTGAAAGGTCTTAAGACTATTTCTAGGTCTTTTCGATACCCATTTCGATGTTTTACTTGCTTGCCAAGTTTCTAATCCTAACTCTAAACCCCAACCACTTTTCTTCCATACTCTAAACTCTAAATTAGGCATCCGTCCTATAACCATCCACTAAAGGAAAACTATCCAGAATTCTAGGAGTTTGAAAGATTTTCAGGGGTTAAAATTTTGAAAATATCTTTAAGGACACCCCCAGATGCTAGCTTACCAATTTGAGGTATTAATTCTATGTAGAAACTTTTCCATAAGGAATTTATTCAAACCCTAGTGAGGGTTTTCACAAATGAACATGAGTAGGGTAAATTGCTTATAAAACACAAATTCTACTCATTCAAACTTTAGCATTTGGTCTAAAATCCCGTGCTCACCTTCCAATGCCTCTTGTTATGATTATGAGCCTTAAATAACCATTACACTTTAAAAATAACCTTATACTTAACCGTATTCACACCGAGAACATGGGTGTTCTATTCTTGTAAGGTATACCAAACGAAATGATGCACTCTCCTTCAATTTTTAGGCTCTCGAGGGTTTATTTAGGCCTAGGATACATTATCACATCTTCACAATTCATAAAATTTGATTCTTTCCTCCAAATATCGGTCCAAATTTCCTATTTGGGTTTGATTGTGCTCAAAGAACACTCGCTTTATAGGGTTCTAATAGAGCATTAAGCAAATAACCAAAAAAAAAAATTAAGATCACTTTGAAATTAATTGAAACATGGGATTAGCACCCTTGAAAAAATTGAGAAGCCACCATCAATGAGATTCAAAGCTTTTAATACATGCATTTCATTTCACCAAAAATATATACAAAAATTTAAACTGTCATTTATTAGTTTACAAACCAAAATCCTTCTCCCACTTCTTGGAGCTCCTTCTATGCTTGTCATTCAAATGAAAAATGATAGAAAATATTTACAAAATAGTATTATTCTCTCCTTTGCCTCAAGTCTTCCCATAACTAACTGTTATGGTCAAAAGGCAAGGTGATATTTTGTAGAAAAGTAGCTAAGAACAACTTTATGAACTAGATGACCCACTATAAAATATGAAGAGTCTCTTAAATATACCACAATGGTAATAAAACAACTAACATGTTTACTTCCACATCCTAGACCCTTACACACCAACCTAACAAGCCAAAATGGATCAAACCAATTCCAAAATTCAAATTTGTCAAAAAGGAGGGAAAACCAAAATTTGATTTTTTGACCACTTGAGCTCAACTAAACAACTAGAAACGAGTTATAAAGACTTTCCAAGGACTCCTAAACAACATAACAAGCCAAAATTTGAAATGCCAAACCTAAAATGGATGCTTTGGAGAGATGCTTTTGCATCATACTCCCAAGGGAATGAGAAAGATTTCCCATAAACTTCCGGTTTTGAAATTTGCAAGTTTGTCTTCTTCTTTCTTTGTTTCCAGTTGAAAATGATATTTTTGAGGTGATCCTTGACTGAGTGCCATTCTTACTTTGTCTTCATCATTTGCATCTTGCTTCCCACATGATGCGAGCCTTTGAAATGATCATATTTTGAGAAAAATGATAGTTCTAGGACTATTTTTGATGTTCTCCACCTTGTGCCTTGAATTTTACATATGTTCCAAATCCATATGAGATGAAACTTCATTGTTCATGACTCCTAAATTTTCCTTTTCATCTTCTTTTTTTTCCTCCTTGACTCATCACATCCTTAAGATTGGAAAATACCAATTTTTCTTGAAATGATCATCTTTTCTTGATTACTCCCTCATTATCTCAACCGTTAAACCTACATACACAACACTCAGAGAAAGATTAGATTTATAAAATCAATCTTCATCATCCTTCTTAACCATATATTTCATCTCACGTTTGTCTCCTTCATCTAGATTGTTCTCTTGGATTGTTTTTCTCCATATTTCATGATTTTTTTCTTCATACCCAAGGTCCGATTGCTTTATAATTTCATCATATTCTAAGTTTTGTTCTTGCTTTATTAATTCTTGTGATCCTAAGAGCTCTTGTTTGTCTTCTTTCCTCATGTGGTCTGCAGATCCTTTTACTTCTCCTTATTTTCTCACTCTTCTTTGCAAGTTACCTTGATACTCTTCCTCTCCACTTAGCCACTTCCATAGTTTCTTATTGTACTTGCTATAATTTCCATCATTCCATCTTATTTATTAGTTGTACTTCCCATATTTTCAAGAACCTCTTCCATCTTTTGCTGAAAGTAAGTTCTCATGCCCATTAACATCACTCTAAGATAGTTTTCACTCCATGCTTGGCTATCCTTGAGATGAATCAATGTGTGCTTAAATCCATCCTTCAAAAGAGTATAAGTGTTAGCCCATCCATCATGAATAACCCTTCTGTCAAACTGTCATGGCCTTCCTAACAAGAGATGATAAACATCCATAGGCATCACATCATAAATAACTTCATCTATATACCTACCAATCTAAAAATTAACCAAACACTGCTCACTAACTAGCATTTGATGATTCCTTTGGTCCCAATAAACCTTGTATGGCTTAGGATGCACTAATATTTTTAGTTTGATATTTTCAACCATTTCGAAGACACTAGTTATTTGTGCTACCATTATTAATAATAAGCTTACAACACTTACCTCTAGATTTGCACATGGTCCTAAATAGAGTTCTTATTTGGGCTAGTTTTTCACATTCTTTACTTGAATTCATCAACACTCTCCTCATAATTAATGCATCTCCTATTTTTGGTTCTTCCATGAGTGATGGTGATGCCACACTCTCTTCTTCATCAACATGCACAACCTGATTTCTAGCTTCATTCACCCTACTATTGATTGCTTAAGGATTCTCTAGACATTCAAAGGATCTATGACCAACAATTTTGAATATAAAACACATACACAGTAAACTCACCTCTTCTTCTTCCAAAATTTTCTCTTCCTCTATAAGAATAACCACCTTTTGGTGTGCTTTGTGTTTGTGTACTACTTGCCTCTTCTTCACTAGTTTGTTGCTTCATTGTCCTCTACCTATTATTCCTCTTCATCCGACTCTAAAATACCGTGTTTGTTTTCTAGACAACTTGATTAACTAAAATGGGTAATTTATAAGTTAATCTATACTAGTAACAAAAATGTAACAACTGATATAAATGTAATGTAAATGCTAACTAATTTTATTTGATATTTTAAATGAAATGAAATAATGGAAATAGAAAAGGATAAGATACTAACCTAAAATTAACTTACCTCACTGTGTGCGAATCGGGCGTAATGATGTGTGACATGACAGACTCCGGTGCCACCTAGGAAATTACGGCGACGAATATTTGTGCTGGTGGGATGCGTGGGAGTGGGCTGGGGTGCCTGATGGTGCCTTGGTCTATAATATGGGTGATTTGATCTACGAAAAATCTCGTGGTACAACTCTGATAGTGTCGCAAGGTCTTTGTAGTACCTTCATCTTGGTCGCCTAGTTGTCGTAATATCCTCGTTGATGTCGTTGTAGTTGTGTGATGGAGATATACCTGCAAAACCCCATACAAAGCATCAAATTCCAAAAATAAAGATGCAAATAAAGGGGGTCGACCGACCTTAGCTTCCAAAATGGTGGACTTATGACTAAGCGCTTCACTATATTCTAGACCTAATGTAGTTATGTGTGTAATTTTGTGCCTAGGGTGCCCTAGCGTCAAATGACGCAGCATATAGGTGACAATAACTAGATGTAAAATGAAAATGGTGGATGAAATAGAATGAATACAACCCTTTCCCCCTATGCTTGTGTGATGCAAATGTAAAATATGCCCAAATACAGTCCCTTTCCTTAGTAGATAACTAGCTCTTGATAGTAGAATGTGTTGATCTAAGTTTCCAGCTTCCTATCCATATGATTGTACGAGTAATCAAGAAACACTAAACAACCTCAAGTATACAAGGGCTTAGTACCTTGGAGATGACGATGGATGATACAAGCGTAAATTTGATATCAAACTCCTTGGTGTGATCCCAGCAAACCTGCAGCTCACATACACTAGAGAAAGATTGATTAGAGATTTTATGTGGGGGCTACCTGACAAAGCAGATCTGGGAAGCGTTAACTCCCTCGGTGGCTATCAACCCCGTGCAATAAGAATAATAATAAAATAAAGTCCAAACAGATAATATGCAAATTGATAAACAAAAGAACCTAAAAGATACCGGTGTGCAGATGGTGTTATTGATCAGATGCATGTAACATGAATCTCACCACATGAACCAGATCATGAGCAGAGTATCATGGAAATTCCACATGTTATCACAAAGATAGAATAATAATGATATTATGATAAATGGCTAAAATTTCTCAGCATTCACCCAAATTTCCTAACTTTTTCTTTTCTTCAAATATGGGGAAAAACCCATATTTATAGCTTAGATGTGAGGTTAGCTTGGGGTTAACAAGTAACCAGGGTTGAGTAGAGTAACTTGAGTTAGGGATATGATGTGATCATGTGGGGACCATAACTTGAATTATTAGATGGAGTGGGGAGCATGATTGAAATGGTGGGTGAGATAAAAGATTCTATTTAAAAAAGGGTGTTGGATGGGTGTATTAATACTCATGGATTAATAATTTGTGGGAGATGGGGATAATGTCAAAATTTGAATTATCAAATGGGTCTACATGGAGCCCATTTGATAATTAATTAAGCAAATGGATAGGATTTCATTTAATTTAAGAAAAAGAGGCGCGAGAATGGAAATTGTGTGAATGTGAGATGACAGAGGGGTGATATACCCAAAAATAGGTGTCTACATTTGCCCCTTTTTATTGAGTGGTTTGCAATAACAAGCCACAATATAAAAACATAAAGGGTTAGGTGAAATATGTGTTTAAAGATGGATGAAGATATGACCAAAGGCAAGATGCCTCAAGCAAAAAAGGATCATAATAACAATGAAAAACAAGTATGGTGGTGACTTAAATATCACATCGGTAGAGGAAAATTGTGGTCTCAACGGAGAGACAGACGACAACGTTCCCACAGCATCAAAGAGTGGGTGAAGACCATTGTAGTATGGATGTAAACCAAGATGACTAATGGGTCATAGGAAAACATCAAAATATGTGCAACTGAATGCGAAAGATGTGCACAATCCTTTGTTTGCGAGGAATCATGCAAAAAATCATGCATCCAAAAATGGATGAGAATGAAGATAATGATGCCCCAGCCCAGGGCACGAGAAGGACAAAAAAATTGAGTTATATGCGTCGATAAGTACAAGATGAAAAGGTGCCCCAACATAAGACATAGATGGATGTTGAAATAAGATATCCTGGGGGAATACTCATAAATGTGGATATGATGAGCAGACATGATAGAAGGGTGAGATAAAAGTTTCTAAAAGGGTGATAAATATAATGACAATCATGTTTCATAGGAAAGATGCATAAGTGTTAGCAAATTAGAAGGTGAAGAAGACAAATAAGTCACATTTACTCCATAAGTAGGATAAGAAGTCAAGATAATTTTGCAACAAAGCAGAGAAAATATTCATGGAAGAGAACAAGATCGATAGGTGATGGCCGTTATGGTATCTTCCAAGACAAAAATGTCAAAGGAAGATGGGAAGATATTCTTAGAAATGGATATGATGATGTCCCTATGAGAGGAATGACGAAGATAAAATATGTGACAGGGTTCTCAAAAAGAGAAGAGGTCAATGCTACAAAGAGAAGAACAAGAACGATAACGAAAGGGATAGATGATGATACATAAACAGAGAAACATTGGCATTGACTGTGAATGCTAGATGTGAGAGATGTTGAGAAAGAGAAAAGGGAATAGACATGAGGATTGGTTGATTATGAGAAGAGAAAGAAATATTGAATATGAAGGCGATAGGGATATGGAATAGAGGGACAAAGACAGAGGAGGAGAAAATAAGGAATGAAAGGGGAGGAAGAAGATAACAAAGAAGGATTATAGAGAAAGGGGGAAATGAAGAAGGACAAACAAAGAGAAGACAAGAAAAGAATAGAGCAGAGGATGAAATTATGAAAGAGAGAGAGTTATTCAAGACGAAAGGCGTGAAGAAGGATGGAGTAGAGGAAAACAAAGAGGTAATAGAAAATGAAAGAGATGATAGAGCAAATAAAATTGAGGAAACAAATCATAGTGAGGAAATCTAAGGAAAAGAATATTGAATTGACCACATGGAAATGCATGTGGATGATAAGATGATAAAGGAGATGGGATAATGCTGAAGATCTGATTTTTGATGGGGAAGTAAGGAGGAAGTGCAAGGTAAAATAAGGAGAAGGATGATGTAGAGGAAGTGAAATAAGACAAAGATAAGAAAGGAGGAGAAGACAACGGAGAAAATTATGTAGAAGGAAGGGAACCAAGAACGAAGATATTTGGTAAAGAGTGAGAAACACAAGGAATGTAAAGAGAAGCTTGAGGGGAGGAATGAAATTGATTAGAAAAGAAGTGAAGATGCATGAGATGAGGATATGTTGATGACGAGAAAATAGAGAGAGGGTGTATGATGAAGATAATGAAGAAATTGGCAAGGAAGAATGGAAGATGGAGAGGTGGCGAGGAAAAAGAAAGGATGGGATAGGAGAGGCAATGCCAGTGAATGGATGTTAGGAGAAATCCATCGATAATGATCAATAGGAAAAGATGGGACAAAAGATGAGACAAGGTAGAAAGTAAACAAAGAATGGGAGGGGGAACGCCAATGAAGGGACATTAGGAGAAGTCCTCGATAATGATCAGAGGACACAAAGGAAGGAAGGAATGAAAATAGAATGGAGGAGGTCAAAGAAAAGGATTCAAGCTATGCAGAATGGGGATGAGTGATTTTTAGGAGAATTCCACCGATAATTAATAGCGCGAGAAACATAAGAGGATGATGAAATAATGGGAAGATCAATGCAAATGATGGGTAAACATGAGAGTAGATATGTGGGAGAACTCTAGAAGACAGAGGAAAGGAAAGAGTAAAGAAAGGAGGGATAACGATGTGTAGGAAGATGAAGGCGAGGAGAGGATGCAGTGGATGAGAATGAATGAGAGAGAAATGAAGAAACAAGACATGAAATGAACGGAGAAGCAACGGTTAAGTAAGATTACCCAACTGACAGATGATGGAGATGAAAAAGGGACCAGTATGAAGTGGTGTTTGCGTGAATGGAAGAGGAGGTGAGAGGATGTGATGATGGGGAATGATGAGAAAATGTAGATGGAGAGAATGTGGGGTAGTGGGGGAGTGCAGGATGAAAAATCATGCTTAAGAGGGACTCTTAAGTAAGATCACCATGCCACAAGAGGATTTAAGTAAGATCACCAAACCGAAAATGACAATATGGAAGGAGAAAGACAACATTGTATTGGATGTAGGTGTAGAAGGGTTGATTGGAGTAGATGAGTACAATGAGAGGCGAGAGACAAAATATGATGGTAGATGAAAGGATCGAAGGAAAACCATTCTTAAGTGGAACTCTTAAGTAAGATTCCCTACGACGAAGATGGTTAAGTAGGATCACCAAACTGAAAAAGAAGAAGAATGATGAAAATATTGAGCAACGTATATCAAAATGGAACAAGAGATGAAAGGAGGTGATATCAAAGTGATAACAAGGAAACATAGGAGTGTGACATGAGTGGATGGAGGAACATATGTAGTGTAGATGGAGAGTGTAAGGGAAATCCTTAATTGGGATGCCCACGTGGTGGTAGTGATGATGCAAGAGTGTTAAGTGGAAAAGGAGGAGTGGAAAGATGTTTGTGGTGGTGATTGTCATTTGTTGAAAGAGGAAATGGTGGAGAAGCTTCTACAATGGGAGGATCCAAGGAAGAGAGATACCTTAAATAAGGTTCTCTGCTATATGGATGGTTAAGCAAGATTGTCAAACTGAAAGTGGAAGAGTAAAAGAAAAACTCAAGAGGAAAGACAAGTAAGATATCTGGCATCGTGCAAGGGGACATAAAGGTGAGAAGGATGATGTGGAGACAAATGGTGATGAGTGGACATGGAGAGTGAGGAGAAATGGATCAAATATGGTGTTGAACATGTTGAGAGATAAGGAGCTGCAGGATAATGAACTTGCCTTGAGAAGGATCCTCAAGTAGGATTCACAAATTGCAACGGTGATCAAGTAGAATTCACAAACCAAAAGTATATTTATAAACACATTCATGGAGATGATGGATAGATATAAAATTTATAGTGTGAAATTTGATGCAATTTTTATAAAATATGATTTGGATGAGATGAATGGAACATAGTCAGTAGGAAGGGCGTACATGGAAACCGTGTTTTGAACTGGATTGGAGATAAACAAGAAAGAGTTACCACTCAAGGCAATGCACTTGCAGCCAATAACAGGTGTTAACACATAACCAACGATAGTTAGTTATACTAAAAGATCATGAGGGAAATATGGATGAAAAATGCTCGTAATCCTAATGTTGACATGACAAAGGGATTGAAGATGTGGCTTGTACATGGGAAGAGGGATCTCCAAAGGTGGTGTTCCTTAAGTCTATGCCCTAGCTCTGGGAAAGGGAAAGAAAAATAGCAGAAAGCTGATCAATGAGGGAAGCTTTCAGAAAATGTTGATAAAAGAAGGTTGATCAATGCGGAAAACCTTCCAGATGCCATAATACCAGAGCATCCATCCTTCAAGGGTATGGTCTACTTTATACATAATATAGATGACAAGAATAATATGATAGCCATCCTTTAAGGGATTGGTCTATTTCTTTTGATTATGATTTGATTTTTGATTTGTATACTTTTTTTTTTTTTTTTCTTTGCATGAACAACTTTCCTTCGAGGGATCACCTTTTTTTGATAACTTTGATTTTGCCTTTTGCATAAGTGAATTCAAGTTTCACATGGAGGAGAGCTGGGAATAGTCAAGTAAACCACTTAAGATGGGATAAGGAATATATAAGAGACACCACTGGACCCTTCGCACGGCTATAATAGGAGAATGAGAAGATGATGGATGTAATGGTTACGGGGTCACATCAAAGTAGTGAAGGTGGACCATAATTCGGATCATTACAAAGAAAATGGAAGGGGCTAAGGATGGCGAGAACAATCTAAGGATGTAACTAAGTGATCGTTGGTAGATATTCTAACAGAGATTGGTCACAAGTGTAATGCATTAAGAGGCTACATCTCTCGTTTACCACCACGAGAGGGAAAACATTAAAGTTGCAATAAGATGAGATGATAGCCAAGAAGGAAACAAAAATATGTCCTGAAGGAAATGAACATATGACCACAATGGTGGATTTAGATGAAAATAAATGATGCCCCAAGAGAGACATAAACATAGAAGGAAAATCATGGCCTCAAAGGAGGGCTTGATGAAATAAACGGTGTCCCAAAAGAGACACAAATATAGCCACAATGGTGGACTTCAAGAAAAAGGGATCCCTCAATGGAGAGACAAACATGGCCTCAAAGGAGGGATTTGATGAAAAAGATGATACCCCCAAAAGGAGCATAAACATAAAAGAACAAATATGGCCTCAAAGGAGGACTTGATGAAATAAATGGTGTCCCAAAAGAGACACAAATATAGCCACAATGGTGGACTTCAAAATATATGGCGCCCCAGAAGAGACACAAATATAGCCACAATGGTGGAATTAAAATGAGTGAGGATTTGGGCATAAATATTTTAGATTGTATGCATTTAAAGGAGGTAGAAAAACAATGTCAAAGAGCGAAATCCCCAGTAATAAGGGGAGTTATCAGATGATGAGATACTCAAGGGTGAGGGAAGGTTGTTCCCCCAATGAGTTAAATGTGAAGGAGGTAAAGGATGTCGAAAGAGTTTAGATGAGATTGTCTTAGATTTGGATGGGGTAAACGATCGAGACCACAAGTGTGCTTAGTAAGATAAGTGGCATTGATGAACAATGGAGGGCATTCCTTAGGAGGAATGACATGGGCTGGATGGATATTAAGGGATGATGTGGATGGAGGGATCATGGGAGATCCGACAGATGGGATATGGATTGGATTCAAGGTAGATGGAGAAGGAACTTTCCCCTAAATGAGGAAATCATCTTTCTTAATAAGGTTGTTGACGATTAACCGAAATGCCTTATAATGTTCGATGTCATGACCTAGGGTACAATGATAAGCACAACTGCAATTAGGATTGAACCATGATGGCTTGGGACCATAGGGATAAAATGATTTAATAGAGGAAGTTTGATGGTAGATGTTCGAGTTAAATGTCGAAGGATATCTGTATGACCCCATTGAAGTGTCACGAGGAAGGTAACTTTTGTGGGTTTTGATAGGATATTTCAGCTTGGAGTTAGGAGGAAAAGTGGATGTAGATTGGATAGGTGAATTTCATGTTTTGGAGGAAAAATACAATTTGGTTGAAGAGTATTGGGGTAGAATAGGTGATGCGACCATGGGTGAAGATATAGGTCGAGATGTCGAGTAGGAATAGGTATATTTATTGGTGTGCTAGATATAGGGGTATTTGGGATAGATAGGGACATAGGAATATTTAGAATATGTGGAAATGTGGGTGGTGTGATAACCGATGGAGTAGACCTTATTGGTAATGCAACAAATGCAGGAGCATTTTTAGACGTAGAAGTAGAAGGGACTAGTTGTTTCATAAATGTTTTGAGGGGTAAGAATGATATGTTTTCTAAAGGGGTTGATGTCGAAGGTGGGGTTGCAAGGGTGCATGTTGTAGAACTGATTTTAGTTGGGATGGTTGTGAGCAATGTAGGTGTAGTAACAAGTGTATTTGAGGCAGATGTGGGTGAAGAAATAGATGGGAGAGATGTAGGGATATGTGTGGATATGAGTGGGGCTGAAATGGGTGCTAAGGAGGAATCTAATGTGGTAGATTGGGGTGTGTTTGAAGTGGCAGAAGTGGATGATATAGTTGAATTTGATGTGGATGTGATAAGAATAAGAGAAGGTGTAGATTCAAGATAGGTAGTGAAAGTTGATGTAGGTGTGACAGGCTCTAAATAAGGGATGGGAATAATGTCCACTGTGGGAACATGCGGAGTTGGTGATAAGATGGGATCTTGATTGACAGTGTTAACCATACAAGCGTTTGATAGTTGAGATGTAAAGGGGGTGACGTGATTTGTTGGTGGTTGATTAGTTTGCATAGTGGAGGTATCAATTTAAATATCCCCTCGATTTACGAGTTGTTGGACATGATCTTTGAAGGAACAACATCTCTCAATGTCATGACCTTTGACTCAATGATATTTACAATAGTGGGCTTCGTGATACCAAATAGGCTTGGCTTGTGAGTTGTCCACGGGTCATATGGGAGGCAGTTGGATAGAGTTTACACTCATCAACTTATCAAATACAAAACTGTATGATTATCCTAAAGGAGTGTAGTTGGTTATTGATTGAGGAGATTGTTGTTGAGACCATGTGCTTGATGTAGATGGGGATGAGGGTTCAATGACTACGATGTTGGCTGCATATTTGAGCTTGTCATTATGTGTGAATGGTTTGGTGGATTCAATTTTAGGTTTAGTTGAACTTAGTTTAAGATGACCCTACTCAATGGCATGGGTTTCGAGCTTACGAGCCATTGTGAAAGCTTCATCAAAGGTTCAAAATGATTGGATCTGCAAAGTGGATGATTTATGTTTGGCACACGAATGCGAGAATAATTTTATGAGCTTGGTTTGCGGGATAGTGAATGATAGTTGGTTTACAATATCATGCCATCGTGTGATGAAGTCGATGATGGGCTCGTCTTCATCTTGTCGTCGAATGGTATATAGACCAGCGATGGTGGTTTTACATGCGATATTGATAGAAAAGTTTTCTAAGAACAACTGCGTAATTTGGGTGAAAGAGAATATGGAATGTCGTGGGATACTTTGTTGTCTATTCCAACCTAGGACCAAACAAAGACATGGGAAAAGTGCAAAGAAGTAGATTGTGATCATGCACAATAAGACAACATGCATGTTTAAATGTGAGGATATGTTGTTGGGGATCTTATTTTTATTGAACTTATTAAATGTAGGAAGTTTCTAATGAGGAGGGTAGGGTTTGATTGGAACCGATGGATGAATGGGTTCATTATAGATGTGTTCATAGGATAAGGTGTTCTTGGGTGCTATGGTAAGGGTTTCTAAACTAGCTAACCGATTCATTAAGGCATGAATTGAATCACTCGAGGTGTTGTAAGGTTGAGATTAGATTAGTTGTGTGGTTTGAAAAGTAGTTTGATAAGGTGAATGATGTGTTTGTGGGTGTGTGGGTGTTTGGTGAAGCGTCTGATAAGGTGGTTGATAAGTTTGTGGATAGGATGTTTGCAGAATGGTTTGATAAGATAGTTGATTAATTTGTGGATATGTAGGTGTTTAGGAGTTGCTTGTTAAGGAATAACATAAATTACATGTTGGTATTGTTGTATAGGTTGATGCTTGAGTGATAGGGGCATGACGATAAGCGAGAATATGTGTGTTAAGATCTTGAGATGGTTGGACAAGCATAGTAATGGAATTTTCAAAATGGGATGTGAGTGGAATGCGATCCACTAATTTAGGAGATTGGGAGGATTAAGAGATTCTAGGAGATTTTGGAGTAACAAGTCATATATGGGGTTAGGAGGAGATTTGAGTGTATCTCCAGAGGGGGAGGAGATGGTGGTGCGATCGGTTTAGGAAGACTGTATTGACGAAGGATATGAGGGTGGTGTCAAGGTGGGGACAATTTTGTATGAAATGGTTCTCATGAGGTGAGACCATGGAGACTGGAGGTTAAGTAATCAAGGCATGGTTTTGAGTTTAGAATCTTGTTGGGTGAGATCATCAGAGGAAGTAACTTTATTGGATAGAGAAGATTGTTGTTTTGTCTTGATTTGAGAGAGAGAGACAATAGGTGTGAAATAGAGAAACATTTGTTTATGTATGTTGTTGACAAAAAAATCAACGAAATATTTTTAGCATCATGATTAATTTATAGGATGTGAACAGAAAATAAAAGTAGATATTGAAGGTGCCTAAAGGAGTCTAAGGTTGGTTTTAGGAAGTTATGGATTGGGAGATGTATGAGATGGTTTCCTATTGGGTGTTTAGGTTTTAATCAGTTAACTAGGTGAGAGGAACGTTTTGATGTGTTAATTATGTTTGTGTAGTCTCAGGCACTGTCTGATAAGTGAAATGCAGAGAGTTAAATTCTTTACTTAAGCTATGTAAGCAAGTAGGATGAAGAAATTTCATTTTAGACCAACATAAAATATGATATTCGATGTAGACAGGCACTTAGGAAAGGGAAAGTTCGATGTAGAAAAGAGAAAATAAAGAAAAATGAGAAATACCTGGAGAATCACTTATTGGTGTTATTTGATTGCATGTGTTTAGAGGTATTAATCATGGACCCAAAAATCTAGTGACCTTAAAAGTGCACCATTCACGACTAGAAAGAGGGATCTGGATAATTTTTTTTTTGCAAAACAAGTGATATCTGACGGCGTTGTTGGATGGTCGCGAATTTGTTGATTTCACCTGGAAAATAAGATAAATGTAATTAGTTGATATGGTTAAGAAAGAAGATATAGATGTTGTCAAAAAGTTACTTCATCGAAAAAAATAATAATGAACCTAATTAATTAAGAAAAAGTTGTAGACCGACATTCATATACAATAAAAGGAAATAAGCTATGAAAGCTATTAATAGACCATAAACTAAGAGATAAATTAAGAACTGATATTCTTATTAAAATAAATGATCAAAGAAACTATGAACTAATAAACATAGAAAACAAACGGCGAAATAAATGATTAAATGCTAAGATACACTATAAACTATCCACAATAATAATAATAATAATAATCTATGAAAGAAGCTATGAAATGGACCTTATGAAAAGAATTTGGAGTAAATTAATTGATTTGAAATCGATTTGAGATGAGGGATGCATTTAGTTCTTCAAGTGGAACAGTTCACACACATAACACGGCGCTTTATAGATTATTGGTGCGTGTCCATGCTACAGTTGGACTATTTTCAGTCAGACATGCAAAAGGTGTCTCAACTTTACTCACCCACGCGTGTGGGACCAACAAATTGACTTCCCACCACAACAAGCGCCAATGGGTCATTCTACGTGGGGAAGAGTGTTTCCAAAAGGTAGATCAATTTATAAAAATGATGGATCATTTTGATGGAAAAGAAAACCAAATCAAATCTTTCCTTTAGGAAAAGCAAAGTCAAAAGTTGAATCTAGGAGGACGGGTAGATTGAAAATGGTTAGTCATATTGCACATGGACGTGGCTCTTCACATGTTTGATTACATAATGAGACGCACAAGAAATATATAACCAGCTACGATGTGAGAATCACAGAAAATATGAATGAGAATATATAATTGGATATGGCGTTATAAAAATTTTGTATGAAAGGAACTATCATAAATGTGTTCTAAAGATTTGGGATCCAACTTGCTATAACAAGATTGTACAGTCACTTCCCTCAGAGCTTGTGTGAATTTGAAATGAAAATGGAAATAGTTGGATGCATCAAGCGTTAGAATCTGTAAACTGTATGGACATTCATTCTCTCGTATATGAAGGTTATGAGGTAATAACAAAATAATGAGTAGTATTCGAACCAATCAAATAAAATATTGGAAAGAGCCGTGAGGAGAGGGTAGGGTCTGCGTGGGGGAAAATGTAGTGCGGTTGAGAAGAGGTGTAGAGACAATTTGTATAAGGATTTATTCGGACGAGCTGCCTGATAGGAGCTCGGGAATGTTGGGAGATAAGTGGAGATGGTTCACCTAAGTTTGGGACTGTGGGAAAGGATCATAGGAAGTGTGGTGAAGGAGTAATGGAGGGAGGAACAGAGATCTAGAACATAGGAGTATGGAGATCAAGATCAAAGTGTGTGGAAGGGGAGTTTTACGAGGGAAGCATGTAGACAGGTAAAAAGAGCTTGGTGAGGGAAGTGGTGGGGAGCTAAGTAGCTTAGTTCATGGGATGAGAGGCGCGACAAGTAGAATGGAGAGTGGGGTATGTGTGGTGAGCAGAGGGAAAGGGATGCATGGGAGAAAGGGATCGGGAGGTGAATGGGTTTGAAGAAAGAGGAAATCAATAGGGGAAAGATCTCGGTTTGTGTGGGATGGAGATCCGAATATCCTATGTGGAGAGCAGAGGGGTGAGTTTGGTGCTCGAAATTGGGAACGTGGAGAGTCGGCTACATGGGGAATGTTTGGTGGCCAAGTGGGAGATGGGGATTCGGATGGAAGGAAGGGAATAGCGAGTGGAGTCGGAATGGAAGTGTGAGGATGAGTATAGGACTCGGTGGGGGAATCGTGATTGAATATAGAGTGAGAAGTGGTTGAGGAGAGGCAAGGGGAAGTAACACGGGATGTGGGTAGAGCAGAGCTTGCGAGAAAAAGGAGGTGGGTTTGGGGAGAAGAGGATGATAGCTTAGTGGATAGGTAGGTGAGACGAGGGGATGGAGATCAAGGTCGATGGAGAGTAGCGCGGGCAGGGGAATGAGTGGATGTACGGGCGAGTGAAGCGTTGGCATGGGGTGGCTTGACAGAAGGAAGAAAAAATCAATTAGGGGATGTGAAGTAAGATGGAAATGCGATAGTGTAAGGTAGTAAATTTTATCCAAATAACTCTCCTACTTATCTAGATAACTTATAGTTTCATCTTGACTTTGGTATTTCACATTTCAGAGTTGCGCATACTCAAGATTGTTCTTCTAACACCTTAAAGACAAACAGTAGTTCCTCCGTGTGCACTTGCGTACCTTCCTACTCCCCTTTGCATTTTTCTATCTCCTCCATTTTTTCCTTCTCACACGACTCACACTTACTTTTATCAACTAAGTCCTTGGCCCTTCACACGTCGCGCCCATTACCTTGTAATAGTTGTGCCTTAACCGTATGTTCTCTGCTCACTAGTTTTCCTCATCTCCCCGTGCACATCACGCACGCTCCTCTACGCCTCCTCTCGTTACCCTTTTGCGCACTTTATTCTCGTTCCCATGCCTTCCTTTGTGCCCTTTTGTGTCAAGTCATCTTTTGTCAGACTTGAGTGTGCCATGCTTAACTCAAGTCACCAAATCACTGCACCCCCTGAATGGCTTGGGAATTAATCATGACATTCGGTGTGATTGTGACACATGGGATCACCTCTCAAGCTGTGGGACTTGCGCTTGAGGTGAATCTCTCTCGGAGAAGGCCAACTTCCTCTTCCTAAACTAAACACAACACTACTTCGATGTAAGAAATATGGATAACTATGTTGGTGCAAATTTTAACTTTACAGTTGTGCCCTGATTTTCCATATCCAATTTTGCTCAGAAAACATTTCATTTGCTCAAATTGGTGACCTGCAATTCATATTTTCCAATTGAATGCCTTTGAATTGCTCACATTGTCATGATTTTTCCCTAAATTGAAACAAATTTCCAAGTTCCCCTCTTTTGTGCCCTAATTTCTTCATTTTTTTGGGCTGAGCCATTTTCCCTTTGTCAAATTCGTGTAAAAAATTAAAATGGATCGAATCCGAAGTTATTTTCTGTTAAAATCTCATTCCCTAGGCCTAAATCAATGTAAAATCATGTTTCATTGGAGTTAAAACCAGAAATCTGCCCTCCTTGTGAATTTTTTCGATTTCTAGGGCATCCCTTGCATTTTTTACGTTTTGACGGGCATACGGGTGTCATTTTCCCGTCAAATTCATCCTTGCATCCTTTTGGT
The DNA here is from genome assembly GCA_018340775.1 of Taxus wallichiana var. yunnanensis. Classification (NCBI taxonomy): domain Eukaryota; kingdom Viridiplantae; phylum Streptophyta; class Pinopsida; order Cupressales; family Taxaceae; genus Taxus; species Taxus wallichiana. The sequence continues at coordinate 5,616,798 of CM031233.1, forward strand.
GACGTGGTAGGTTTCTATTGGCCAGGCAATCGGAAAATGTTATAAGTTGTTACTTTTTGAAAAATTGACAAAGGAAAATTTTGCTCCACGGCCCCACATTTGCTACAGTGATGTGCCTACGTGGCATGATTTGATTGGTTGGAGGATCGGTGGGTGGTGGGGGTCACTTAGAAAATTTTCTTCCATTTTGGAAAATTTCTCAAGTCATTTTTTTGTCTGAAGGCCCACATCCAATGGGAAGTGGACATGTGGTGGGGAGATCAGGTAGATGGTGGGGAGTTGGAGAAAAATTTTGATTCGGGGTTTCGGGGAAAATTTTGACTGAGGGCCCGCGTCCAATGAAAAGAGGACACGTGTCTAGGAGGGTCAAATGGAGAGGTGAAGAGTTGGAAAAATTTGAAGTTTTTGGCTTCAAAATGCCAAAGGAAAAATTATGCCCGAAGGCCCGTGTCGAATGGGAAGAGGACACGTGTCCTAAAATTGGCGAGATTTGGAGCGTGGAGGAAATATGGAGAAATTTACAAACTTTGGCGGAAATTCTCAAAATGAAAAATGGACCCGTGGAAAATTTGGAGGTGTCCCCACAACCAATTAGGGGTAACACGTGGCCTATTCCAAAAGGCAAAAAGGGGAGCGTGGGCTGTAGGAGGATTTTTGCTCGTGGAGGAATGAAGGAAAATAGGTAGGTCACCTCCGATGAATGTGAGACCACCACATGGCAGAAGAAGCAGCGGGTGTTCGGGCCCATGGAGGTTTTTGAGGAAATTTTCCTTTTCTAAAAAAGGAGCAAATTTCATTATTTTGGCCCGTGGCTTTCAGTGGGGCCCACCTAAGGACACGTGGTGGGTCCAGGGGCAGTGGGGAAAATTTTCAAAATTTTCCCAAAGTTCAAAAAGGTTTAAAATGCATTTTAAGGATTGGGGGCCCGCTCCAATCATATTTGGCCACATGTCCGCCTTATCCAAAGGCAAAAAGGGGGAGATTTTGGACATGTGGATGACGTAAATTTAAAGTTGAATTTGGATCGACGGTTGCTGAGTATTTTCATTTCTTGCTGCCATGGAGCTCCATGATGCTTGGATTCATCGTTTTTGCACCAAGTTACATGAAATTTTATATGAATTCGCATCCCCTTGGCCTTCTGAATGCAATGGTATCATTCATTTGAGCTAATTCGGTGCCCTTTAGTGTTTTTCATGAAATATTTTTCTCACTGTGTAAAAATTAAAGTTGCAGAGTAAAAAATGATGAGGGAAAAAGGTGGAAAATGATTGCAAATGCATGCTGGCATGTTGGAATGACAAAAACGTGACCCTAGGATGGATAAGGATCTGAGCCCATGTAATATTTTATTGTTTTTGTGCATCCTCGGAATTTTGCATGAGCTATTTCACGCTTTAATATCATTTTTCATCAAATGGATAGGGTTTTGTAACAAATTTGATCCTTTGAGCATATTCTTTGCTTGGGATGCAAGGATCCAAGCTGGCATAGGGTATAAGTTGTAATTTTTAAGCATTTTGTAAGGCCTGTTGAGATTTTTGGAGAAAGAGAGAAGAATTTTCACGAGGAAAACTGGAAGTAGTCCATTTCTTTTGGAGAAACTACCTGAGAGCCATTTTTAATTCCTTCTTGCATCAAATGTTCATCATGTTGAGTTGGTTTCAGTTGTAAAGCCATCAACAAGCTTTGAGATTGTCTTAATAACATTCCCTTGCTGGTGTATTTGATCAAATTTATGGATTGACTGGTTTTATCTCTTGGCAAAACTTGCATACACTTGTATTTTAGTATATTTTCAATTTGTGTTTCATGATTATGTTGTAATCTTGTGTTCGGTATCTCTTTTGATCATACATGGCCTCATTTCTTGTAGATGGTTTGAAGGCATCTGCAATCTTTCATTCAAAAGAGCATTCATTTGAGTGAAGATAAATAGATTTAAATTCATCTTACTTTCCTTGAATATTGAGGGTGTTTGTAAACCTTTGGGTGTACCTTAGGTCATAATCAATAAGGGTTTCTAGATGCTTCATTGATATTTTGCTTCAAGATTTTGTGGTAGGTTATCAAAGTTTGTGTGGAATAGTGTAGATTTGGGCCTCCATTTGTGCACACATCCTGGTTGAAATAGCACTTCAAACTCATTGAAACATCTCTGTTGTTTAGGTGTTGTAATTCTTTTGCAAAGGTTCCCAAATAAGTTGGTAATTCCTTATCTTTCTTGTCTAAACTTCTCCCATCAGAATTTCATTCAAACTAATTCATCCTACCCATACTACCCCTGCATTTGCATTGTGTGTCACAAAAGAACTCCATCCTTTCACAAAAATGCACAAAGCATATCAAGGTTTTATCATGTCTTTAGCAGCCTTAGCCTTGTTTTGAAAGCATTTCCATCATTTAGTAGTGACAACTCCTTTGAGTTTGGATAATGGATGCTTGATCATGTTTTCACAAGGCCTCTTCCATACCATATGCAAAACACAAGGATATCTCCATCTCCTTTACCATATAAGGGCTGCAATATAGGTTCTCTTGCCTTGGTTGATAGGCACAACCTAAAATAGTGAGGGTTAGATCAAAACCCTTTTGAAGGTGCTATCCACTCCCTCAAATATTGAATGCAAACAAGCTCAAAAATGACATACAAACCATCTATCTATCCTTGAGTGTCTTGTGCAAGTTCATGATGTTGTTCAAGTTATGAAGGAGATTAAATATGGATACCAACAAACTAGACCTATGCTAATATTTCATGGGATTAAGGAGAGAGAACGAAAAGAAATAAAATATATTCTAGAAGTGGTGATGCACCAAGAAAAGGGGTGTCTAAGTTCGAAGGGTTAATGTGTGTACGACGCCGTATCACTAACCACCTTCACCTATTGCAAATTGAAAGGATATGAAATACCAAAGACTAGATGCACACATTCCTTTGCTAAACTTTAAACATATTTCGCTTAAACTTTAAACATATCAATCCTTAAAGATTAGCTTGATTTGATACAAGGAGATAATCTATCAAGATAATAATCACAAGACATGTCAAGTATCCACTTAAGTGACAATAATAATGTAACTTTTAATCAATTGTAAATTGGAAAATAATTTCTCACAATTCGATGAAAAATAACACACTATTCTTTCCACAATATGAAATGGATAATCTAAAATAAAGGTAACTAATCAATAATGCCAAGGAATTGCATTCACAAAAATGCATACAATGACTAATCATTCAATATAATAAAATCTGATGACTAATCATTCAAGTATAAGGAAACTCCAATATAATTAAAAGGTTTCAACAAAAACTCTGAAAGCACTCTTCAAAGCTTGAAGAACAACTTCACCGTAAATCTCTAGAAATGTATATTTATATATAATAATGGAAGCATTCCACTTTTTATAAGTTTCTAGGCTGAGCCATTACAGCTGGGCCTTTAACTAACCTTTAATTAAAAATAGTAATGTCATTAATAAAAGGGAACATGCTCCCATAAAAATAACAAATTTGTTACAAAAAGTTGACCAAGTCAACCCTACAACTTTGACTGATTTTGGAGCTTGAACCTATCCTTTCATGGCCGCTCAGCTTTGGCCGATTCACTGTTTCTCCTTTATTTTTAAGTTTTTTTTGTCCTTCCTCCCATATATCCATTCGGTGTCTATACTCAAAGAAGTGCTTGATAACACCCTAAGTTTCTTCATCTCTAGGTCCACACACATAGTGATTCACTACGTCCGCTATCTCAATCTCTTTCGTGATCCTGGCTGGAAACCTTCAAAGCTTATTTGTGACTTTCTTTAGTCTCCCTATGAAATTATGACATAGAACCAGTTGATCAATGGAGTCACTATTGAAAGTCTTCTGCAACATCGTCATCCCGCTTCACCAAATCTTTGAAATTTTCTTTAATCTGGTCCTCGAATAACATAGATATTTTCATTGAAGAATTTGCAGTTGGTGTTGTCAAACTCTTCCGAGATATCATTGAGGGAATTTGTAATCTCCACTCACTTCTCCTCCAATTTCTTAATCAGATCTTATAGCACCTGACACCGGAATTCCATAGCCTTTTGATATTTGAACAATTTAGAGGCATCATCAATTACCTCTTCCTGCAGAAGTAAATCAAAATCTTCTTCTCTAATGTCACTCCATGTTGCCAAAGTTAAGTTTAAGTTATTATTATCTTCACAAAAAGATTCATCCATTTTAGTAATAGTAGTTTTTGCAACTTGTAAATCAATATAAATCTCAATGGCTTCCTTAATCAAAGGATTGGCCTCCTGTAAGATTCTTTCCATCCACCCATTCATTATTCTCCCTTTCTGCCTAGCTTCTCAAGCTCATGATAGGAAATATCATCGATTGTAGATGAAATTTTCATGGCCGTAGAAGTTTAGATGTCGATGGATGGAGTGGGTCAAGTTACTCTACCTGCAAGAAAGGCAAAGAGCTTCGACTTTGGCCTTAAGCTCATCCTTGTGGTCTTGTCTTTGTCACATTTCTCCAAAAGGGCCCCAAGAGTAGTGTGTACATCTTGTTTGGCTCCTTCATGAGTAGCCTTCCCTAATGAGAACTTTGAGATCCGGTAATCTCTGCTGTGATGGTTTCTTTAGTTTTCCCCTCAACAGGGGTAGCCACCTCTATCACATGCTCTCCAGATGGATTAACCATTAGACTTGATACAGTTCTTGGTCTCTTAGCCTATCTTTTGGGCATGGACTCCAATATACTGAGATCTATCACATCTCCCAGAGGAACCTTTTTCTTTTGCTTAGGAGTCTGTCTAAACAGCCACTCTAGTATGGCTAGAGCCGATGAAGATGGAGTAGCAGATTCGATACCTGAAGCATCGAGAGAGCAAGATCACTATAAATGCCAGTTGATATATGAGCAAAGGTAGTAATGATGGAAGGTGTGGGTGTGAGGACATCTATAGGAATCGAAAAGTAACGTTAAGGGTTGAAATTGAAGAAAATGGAGTGTCAAAGGAAGTGAAGTGGCATGGGTGACCCAATATTTTCCCACCGATAGAAATGAAGCGACAAAAATACTGGGCCATATAAGGCGATGGGAATGAAGAAATGATGATGGAAGTGGAAGGAAATGATATTGGAAGTGATAATGGAGGAGGGGAATATGGAATGGATCCCGAATGACACTAGGGAGTCACTCACTTCAACTACCTCGTGGCGCACTCAGAGATGTCAGTAATCTTGGGAGTGTAGACCTAGAAAGAGATGAGCCACCAACCACAAATGAGATCTTCTTTGGAATGGTAGGAACCCTCTGAGTCAACCTCTTTACTTTCATGGGTGTGGGTTGGGTTACTGCTGATGTAGACCCCGTATATTTGTAGGTTGATTTTCCCCTTTGGGTGAGATTCCCAAGGTGGCCAACTAACTAAAAGTTCTCCTTAGAATGGGTCCCACACTTTATTTATTATTGCTTGCTCTCTTCTACATACCAATCAAATCATGGCAGTGGTTGATTGAAAACATTATCATTCCTGTACGATGGATATAGGACCTCATCATTGTCTTGCAAGTCCTTTGGCACATTAGCCAATCCAAACTGCCGCACTTCATCAAGAGATAACCTCTCATAATCCCTTTACCGCACAATGCACTCCTCCTGATAATGAATCCATATATCTTCTAACTAGGGCACATGAGCAATGGACTTACCTGTCTCCCCAAACTTACCCCAATAATCAAAATTGGTTCACAGATGGAAGGTCCGCAGGGTTACTTCAGCCATTTTACATCCACGTTTTTTGCCTTGTGGATATTTGGTCAAGAATAATTGTCAATTAAATAGGGAAATGCATTCCCGCCTTGTGACACTTATTTTGGATTTTATGGTAATCCAAAAACTGCCGAAATAATTCCAAAAGAACCCATTTGTCAGTGGGGCACCTTGGCATCTTGCTTGGGGCACTTATGAAACCTAGAATCAAATGTAGGTGAATGTGGGAAACTGAAAGTAGATTGCTCCCCATTCTTGCACCTCTTGGAAATCCTCATCGGAAACCCTCCGGTTATATAGCTCCTTTTGAAATGATATAGGAGAACAATGAAGAAAGTGTCATTGATTCTTTGGAAGTGCTTGCTTCCCTCGTCTAGAGTAAGTTGGGGATAGAACTCATATATTTGGGAGGTGCTGCGAACAACCCGAGTATTCAATCCTACAAAATTCCCCATAAAGCAACAACCACTTATACTAGAAAATGATGTCATGTAGAAAGTCTTACCTTCTCGAAACCTTTCCCAAATGATAGTGAATGTCGCTCCTAATATGTTCACCCCATCAGATAAAATCATCATTCTTCTTGATAGTCACTATGTAAAAGAATATCCATTCTTGGAATTCCTTTGTGGAAGGAAGACCTGAAACTCTACTTAAAAGTATAATGAGATCGTTGACTTCCTGAATGAAATCCAATCGATGTATAGTTTTGGGCAACTTTGTGAAATTCTTAGTCGTAGGAATTCATCATAACTTTCGAGCATACTTTTTCTTTTTTATCCCAAATTTCAACTAGTATTTTATGTGAGATTGTGGCATAATCTTGAACGTCTAGAAATTTAAACAAATCTTCAAAGAAATCAGGTCTAGACGAATCACCACCTTATCATCGCTATCTCTTATCGACATAGAGTCCTCGTCATAGTGGGTTGCTACCGCTAGGACAAACTCTTCGGGCATTGCATGGATGTGCCGAAAACGGAGCAAGGCAAGGGCAAGACTACTATCGTAGATGGCTTGCGCATCCATTACTTTTTGTTTGGGGCCTTTAATCTTTCCCAAAACTTGGGAAGATCAATCTGTCCTAGATCGGTGTCCCCGATATTTCCTAAGTTAGAGGTCAAGTAGGATTGGGGAGAAACCCCAAGAAATATGTACTTCATCTTCTCTTTTCCTTTGAAGTGGAGGAAGACATCAAAACCTGTGTTTTGGGAGTTGAATGTTGCAGAAATTTTGAAAACCCAAAAGTAAGAAAACTCAAAACTCGAATTGAAAAAGTCCGAAAGGAATCACCGAAATGAAATCTTCAAATTTTTTTCCGAAGTCGCCGAGCTCCAAAACCTAAAATCTCCAATTCTCTGAAACAACAATTCTCCGAAATCCTCGAAAGCTGAAATCTCTAAAAACCCAAAATCTCCAATTCTCCAATCTCCGAAAACCCGAAATATCCAATTCTTCGAAAATGTGAAATCTCCAATCTCTAAAAACCTGAAATCTCTAATCTCTAAAAACCTAAAATATCTGATTCTCTGAAAACTTGAAATCAGAATCTTCGAAAACCTGAAATTTCTCGATCCTTGTGATTTTATGAAAGAACTCTCTGAGATGAGTTTTTTGAATAAGTCCTGAAAGGATGATATATGGAGGAAATTGCAAAATAAATGTTAAAAAACCAAGATGGAAATTGAGAAATGGGAGGAAGTATGAGGGACCTAAAAGATCCCCAGACATACTTGAAAACCTAGAGAAAAACTCACACAACAAAACATGGTGAAAAAGAATGACATTACAAGAAAACATAGAGGGAAAACAAAAGGAAACCCAAATGGGGAGAAGGAGGAGGAAAAATACCTAAACCAAAAGAAAATAAAACCAAAAACATACCTTGAAAAGACACCACAAAGTACAAGAGTGAAATGTCAGAGTGAAAGTGTCAGGTAAAAATGAAAATTAAAAATCCAAGTTTATATAGAAATCCTGACATTAATGGTAAAAATCTGATTTGTACATGAGGTAGGTGGAAATTAATTGCACAAAGAATTTAAAGCTCAAAACCTAAAAGCCCTGAAATTCCAAAAAATTCGGGATTTCAGACTTCGGAAAAAAATGGGAAGCAAAAGATGAATTGGCGATTGAGAAGTCTGAAACCCAAAACCCAAAAGTCCAAAAATTTAGACTTTCGATAATTTGGAATTTGGAAAACTTCACGTGCAAATCCTAAAAATGACTCGGAGAACTCAAACCTGAAACCCAAAAATTTGAAAATTCAGACTTTTAGAGTTTTAGACTTTAGAAGTCCAAGAGGGATTTAGATGAAATGAGCCAAAAGTCCAAACCCAAAAACCCAAAGTCTAAAAATTCAGACTTTCAGAAATTCAGACTTTGGAAAACTTCAAAAGAAATTCCGAAATTGAGCTTAAAAACTCCGAAAGAGAAAAAACTCCGAAGTCCAAAATTGATTTTTTTTTGATTCTTAGTCTTAGCAAAATTCATTGTGCGAGGATTTCTTAAAAACATTAGTCTGACATATAGCCTTCTTCTGGGTAGGTTAAATGGTTAACATTTTTGGTGATCTCCAGGGAAAGCTTGCCTAGCTAAGCTTTTAGACCAGTAGCCTTAAGCAAAACATTGGGTAAGGGAGTCTAAAAACCAAAACCAAAATAGAAAAAATACAAGCAAAAGAAAAGACAAACAAAACAATGTGCAGAGCACTTGGAGGAAAATAAAAAAACTGTACAGGTGGAACCTCCTCAAAAGAAAGCTTTGAGGTGTATCCCATTCACATGAATGGGAAATTCTTCTCCATTGAGTCTGGATAGGCAAAATGAATTTACCTCTTTGCAACTTGTAATAACATAGGCCCACTCCAGAGAGCATTGAACTTGGCGTGCTTTCTTGGTTTGGCACGATCTTCATCCCATTTTAGAACCAAATCCCCTTCCTTGAACAACCTATTAGAGGCTTTCTTATCAAAGGATTTCTTAACCTGAGCTTGATGCTTTGATCAACGTACTCATGGAAGCGTTTCAAATCTCCTCTAGTTCCATGAGTTCTGAAAACCTCATTATTAAGGCCTCATCCTCCATAACTTCAATCGATAAGCCAAATCCAGGGAAGGAATTTCCAAGGAAAGTGGAAACTTTTCTTCCCTTCCATATACAAGCATGAAAGGTGAAACCCCAATGGCCTTTTTAGGTGTTATTCAATCTACCCATAGAGTAACCTTAAGTTACGTATGCCAGTCCTTTTGTTGGCCTCCATCGTGCGCTTAATGATCCTTATCAGGTTCTTATTGCTGGATTCAACCAACCCATTTCCCTGTGGATAGTAGTTAGATGAAGTCTTGAGATAGACCCGTTCTTGATGGCCCATTCACTTATTTTCATCCCGAGGAATGCCATTGCATTGTCAGAGATAACAATAAATGGAACACCAAACCTTGTCATGATACTCTCTAAGAATTCAAGGACAACTTTTTCATTTCTCTCCTTCAAAGCCACCACTTTTGTCCAATGGGTGAAATAATATGTCATAGTAAGGACCCATTTATGTCCTTCACTAGATGGAGGATTGATCATACCAATAAAATCCAACCCCCATTAAACAAAGGGTTGATCCACCTGAATGAGATGCAATGGGAGAGCTTCCAACTTTTGTTTGCTTGTAAAAAGAGCACACTCCTTACATTTCCTTACCAAAAAATGGGCATCTTTGAACAAGTCTAGCTAGTAGTAACTGGCTCACATGATCTTGGTAGCAATTGTTCATGCCGAGTAATGTCCTCCTGACAGCCCATTGTGGAACTCCTCCAATATCTTGTTCACCTGCTCTGGTTTGATGCAATGTAAAAGAACTCATTCAAATCCTTTCGGAAAATAACGCCATCTACCACAACATATGGAATAGATCTGGAGATAGAAAGTATGTTGTTGAATCTTATCCATATTTGGAGGATATGCTCCTAAGAGGAGGAAATTTTCCATCTTAGTTAACCAATCAATCTGATCATTTCCTTCATCAATATTGAAGAGCGCAACATCCTTATCATCCTTAATTTCCATGTCTACAGCCAACTAGCTAGCATAATCCCTTGCCTCTGACAAGTTTAGTAACTTTAATGTGTACATCATACTCCATTACTTTTGTGATCCACCCAACACGTTTCTCATTCATCTCCTTATTCAACAAAAACTCTTTAACGCCAGGATGAGAAACCATCAAGTGTACCTTGTTGTTGGACAACATGTGCCTAATGTTTTCAGAGCTCAAATGACCACAAAGACCTATTTTTCAATGAAATAATACTTGAGCTCATATTCCTTGAGAGACTGACTGAAGAAGGCAATTGGTTGCTCCATCAGATCATCATTCTGCTGAGTGAGAATACCTGAAATACTCTCATGACCCGCAAAAGCATAGAGAATAAAATCCTTGTCAAACCGGGGTTTACTAGTGTAGGAGCTTGGGAAATAGTAGTTTTGATAGCCTCAAAACTTTCTCTCCCTTCCTTTGTCCATGAGAAAGGAATGTTATTTTTAAGCATGGCCATCAATGGCTTGGCTAACACTGCAAATTGGGGAATGAATCTCCGAACAAAGTTTATAGTTCCTAGAAAACTCTGGAGACCCTTCTTGTGACTTGGGAGGGATAGAGACAAAATTGATTGAATCCTGGCTAGGTTGATTGAGAGTCCTTCAGCTGAAACAATATTTCCCAATAACTTGCCTTCTTGAACTACAAAAATGCATTTTTATGGTTTAGTGAGACCCCAAACTCTCTACACCTTCAAAAACTTTTCTTAGATGCACAATATGATCTTCAACATGTTTGGAATAGATAGTTATATCATCAAGGTAAACCAAGATCATATCATTGATGAGTCCTTTAAATGCCATGTCCATGGCTCTTTGAAAAGTAGCCCCTGCATTGGACAATCTGAATGGCATTTTGTTGTATGCATACGTGCCCCACTTAGTAGTGAAAGCCGTTTTGAATTGATCAGATTCTTGACCAAAATCTAATTGTACCCTGAATAGCCATCCAATAGAGAAAACCTTTGAGCTCCTGCCACTGTTTAGAGGATTTGTTCCATTGACGGAAGAGGGTAATGATCCTTTAATGAGGCATGGTTCAAATCCCTGAAATCTACGCAAAGCTGGATCTCTCCATTCTTTTTCCTTACAGCACTAGATTAGCTACCCACGATGAATGCTTGATGGGAAAAATTATGCAAGATTCGATAATCTTGGTTAGCTCTTTCCTCATTAACGGGCTCAACCTTGGGATTGATTGGCCTTTGTTTTTGATGAACTGGCTTAGAGTTTGATCCAGTTCAATCGTGTGTTGAGCTAGGCCTGGGTCAAAACCACACAGGTCTTTATAGCTCCATGTGAAAATATCATGATATTCTCGGCATAATTCAATGAAAGCTTCCTTTTCCTGAGTAGTGCATACCTTACCAATCTTTAAAAATTTTCACTGCCACCTCAACTTCCTCAAAATCTTCTTCTTTGACCACCATATTCGTGCTTTGTCATTTGGCCTGGTCATTCGAATTGAAGATAGATTCAAGCATGAACAAGCCTTTTGGAAATTTGTTTCCTTTCAATTGAATGACTTGGTTATCATAGGATTCCTACAATTTACCTTGGTGTTTGCCTCAAAACTCTACTTCTTGTTGTAGAAAAAGAAAATTCTGCTCATCACTATCAAAAACTCACAACTACTTACATTATTATCGTGCATCATGGGGTGAACAACCATTTTAACTATTTACTACCCTTCCTTCATGAGGTCCATAGGTATATCATATTGAGATCCGATAGTAGCAAGCCTATCAGCATCTTGATTTTGATTTCTAGGAACATACAAATTTCAAAGCTTCAACTCCTCTATTAGGTCCCAAAATTGATTCTTATATGATCTTAAGAGATCATTCTTTGATGCACTGCAGGTTGTTACTTGATGAACCACCAATTCACTATTACCAAAAGTGATTAGGGATTTGATTCCTCTTTGTTGGGCCAGCTGTAACCCTTGTATAAGAGCCTCATACTCAGTGACATTATTAGTACAAATGAACTGCAATCAAAAAGATGAGAAATATTTATCCCCTTCTAGAGAAATTAACATGACTCCTACACCAGATCCATTTTTACTTCTTGAACCATCAAAAAATAGCTTCCACAGTCCTTTGGAATCACTTGGGTGTCTTAACCAACTGAGGCACAGTTGTACCTTCTTCATGTATACAATAAGTTCCCAATCCAGTCTCATCCAAAAATAATAGACTAGATTCTTCATTAGCCAATAAATCAACATATGGGTCATATTGATGGTCTATACTTACCTCATCAAGCACTGCATCAAGCACCTCCTCTACAAGAGTAGTTGGTTCATGATCTCGCAACCTCTTCTTTTGGGTCACAAATGGCATAGTTACCATTTGTGGGTTTGGACATGTATGGTTCCACATGGGTAAGAGAAATTGGTTCTTCTCTTATAGTTACCTTCATCCCATAATGAGTTCTCAAGATCATATGTGACCAATCCACTCGATAAATAGCTACCCATCTTAGCACTGAAATCTTGTGATAAGAAAATGGAAAAAAGAGGGGAAGATCAATAATTGATGTCTTGTGTGAACGACAAGCTAGGACATGCATGAACAGTAAGATGAAGTTCCTTGATGATTCCAACCATCTTGATTATAGTACCATCCAACTGGACAACTCCTTTCGAAATTGGGGTATATGGGATACCCAACACATCTACAACTGCTTAGGCATGATAGAGCTATCGCCTGTAAAATCAATCATATAATTATGAACCAAATGATTACCAATGATTAGAGAGATATAAAATGATGGTGGCTTATTGGCCCTAGGAATCCCTTTTACTTCTAGATGACACAAACTTGTTGTTATGGATGCTCCATGACTTGAGGTTTTATCAATAGTTCCAAACCTCGCTCAAAGCTTCTCTAAAAATTCCGTTGCGATGGAATTGAGAGTGCATCCCACATGGTGACACTTAAATTAGTATTTTTCATCTGCTCCACAATACTAAATGGTATTGCCCCTACTTTTTTGATAAAATTTTGAGCGCTAAAATCCTCCTTTGGGAAATATTTATTGGGCACTGTAATACCTACAGGTCCATCTCCCTTTGAAGGCCGATTTGTTTTCGGTAATTTCTTCCTGTGTCTTTATCTGCTAATGATTGTGCTTGAGAACATGAAGGCAATGCCTGCTCAATCTTGGAAGTTGGCTACTCAGTTGTGGAATTTTGAGGATCTATTGCCCTCTTCTTAGAACGTGTATTTTCAGCAACTGTGGATGTGTTGGTGTTTAGTCTGTAAAAATCATCGACTTGACAATTTAGTAACATGGTTTCCTCCTGGTCTTGATCTCTGGTATGGTGATGAGGGTGGACCATGAGATCTTGACTCAAAACTGTTTGGGAAGAGGTTCTAATTATGGGGCATAGAACAAGGGTAGCGCCATTCATAGTCTTGGATGAGGTTGTTCTCGGACTTGAACCATGGATCTAGATGAGTTGATAGTTGAGGGATTCCATAAGTTCAAAGGCTTCACATTTGTAGCTTGGGTTATGGCTTGCCTCTGTGGTTGACTCGTTTCCTTGAAATGGAGGACAATTTGTCTAATATTGGGGTTAAAAGGGGTGAGCATATTGGGACTGCTACCTCTTCATTGCTACGAGTTCATTCTTGAAGGTTTGTAATAGTGACTTTACCTCACCAAATCATTTGAGGTATTGGAAACATGCGTAGCTATTGGAATAGAAGCTACTGAATCGGGAAATGACAAATATTTGGCCTAAAGCTTAAAAAATAGGAATGGGAGGTCTAGGAGCAATTTTACTTGCTTGAATAAGGAAATTCTCAGCTCGTACGGCCACTTCGTAAGCATCAGGGATCACAGTTCCCCCATGGATTGAATCATGACAGTGACATCACTATTCAATGCCCGTAAGTAATATAGAAATGCACTTTCTGGGGATGGCCTTACAAGTGTTGGGATCCGTTTCCAAGTCCTGTCAAAGTGGAGGTTGAAATCACTCATATACTCTTGGGGAGATCGCTTGATAGTCTAAAATTACTCTACAAGTGAAAGATTATCACTTTTGTCTTCGAACTGTTTACACAACTTTGTGCATAAATCATTCCAATTGGTAACGGATCCAATATCTGAACTCTGGAACCATTGAAGTGCCCTTCCTTTGAATGAAGTAGTAAGGAGTCAAACTGCCACATTATCTTCTATAATACTATATACTACATAGATGCTAGCCACATCCAGTATGTGCTCTCGAGGTGATACATTAGTCTCCCTAGTGTAAAATGGTAAACTTTTTAAGGCAACAACCGGTGGTATGGCATCTCTTTTTTCTAACAAAGAAAAGACTCACGCGGCATTGAATGGAGGAGAAGTATTGGCTTCCATGATGTTCTACAAGTGGTTGAATCTTGGTGGGAGAATTTTCCTTTAGGAGGAGTTGAATGTCCTCTACGAGGTAAAGTGCAGCTGATGGTACTGAAAGGTTTCTTCCCCTTCTTCTTGGGGGAGACAAAGAAAGCTCAATGATAATAATGATCCCAACTTGAAGAATCTCTTGTGTGAATCCTTCGTATGAGTTGATGTACTAAACTGTGAAATCTAGAGAGATGTAGTTGCCAGGTACCTTGTGTTAATGAAATGAGAAGAGAGGTACCAACTCTATCCCACCGGTGTGCCAAAAACTATTGTCACCAAATCTTTGCACCCCCCGAATGGCCTGGGAATTAATCATGACATTTAGTGTGATTAGGACACATGGGATTACCTCTCAAGCTATGGGACTTGTGATTGAGGTGAACCTCTAGAGAAGGCTAGCTTCCTCTTCCTAAACTAAACACAACACTACTTCTGATGTAAGAAAGATGAGTAACTAGACCTATGCTAATATTTCATGGGATTAGGGAGAGAGAATACAAAGAAATAAAATCTATTCTAGAAGTGGTGATGCACCAAGAAAAGGGGTGTCTCGAGTTCGGAAGGGTTAATGTGGGTATGACACTTACATCACTAGCCACCTTCACCTATTACAACTTGGAAAGAATATGAAATACCACAGACTAGATGCACACATTCCTTTGCTAAACTTTAAACACACACAATATAAAGACTTGCTTTGATTTAATACACATATAATATATCAAGATAATAATCACAAGAACATGTCAAGTATCCACTTAAGTGACAATAGTAATGTAAATCTTAATCAACAGAAGGAAAATAATTCATCACAATTGATTAAAATTAACCACACTATTCTTTCCACAATATGAAATAGATAATTTGAAATAAAGGTGAACTAATCAATAATTCCAAGGAATCACATTCACAAAGCATACAATGACTAATCATTCAACACAATAAAACAAATTTTCAAGTGCAAGGAAACTCTGAATATAATTAAAAGGTTTCAACAAAAGCTCAAAGCACTCTTCCAAGCTTGAAGAACAACTTCACCAGAAATCTCTAGAAATGTATATGTATATATAATAATGGAAGCATTCCACTATTTATAAGTTCCTAGGATGAGCCATTACAGCTGGGCCTTTAACTAACCTTTAACTAAAAATAGTAATGTCATTAATAAAAGGGAACAGGCTCCCATAAAAATAGCAATTTTTTTACAAAATGTTGACCAAGTCAACCCCTGTAACTTTGACCGATTCTAGAGCTTGAACCTGTCCTTCCATGGCCACTCAACTTTGGCCGAATTCACCTGTTTCTCCTTTCTCTGTAGGTTTTTGTTTTCCTTCCTCCCATACAGCCATTCGGTGTCTATATTTGAAGAAGCACTTGATAACACTATGAGTTTCTTCATCTCCAGTCCACATGCATAGTGATTCACTATGTCCGTTGTCTCAATCTCTTTCGTGATCCTGGATGGAAACCTTCGAAGCTTATTTGTGACTTTCCTTAGTCTCCCTATGAAATTATGACATAGAACCAGTCGATCAATGGAGTCATTATTGAAAGTATTTGTAACATTGTCGTCCGCTTCACCAAATCTTTGAAATTTTCTTTAATTTGTTCCTCGGGAAGAGCAATGATATTTTCATTGAGAACTTGTAGTTGGCATTGTCAAAATATTCTCGAGATATCATTCAGGGCATCTGTAATCTCTACTTACTTTTCATCCAATTTCTTAATCGATCTTGTAGCACCGACACCGAAATTCCATAGCCTTTTGATATTCAAACAATTTAGAGGCATCATCAATTACCTCTTCTTGCATAAGTAAATCAAAATCTTCTTCTCTAATGTCAATCCATGTTGCCAAAGTTAAGTTTAAGTTATTATTATCTTTGGCGAAAGATTCGGCCCATTTTAGCAATAGTAGTTTTTACAACCTGTAAATAAGTATAAATCTCAATGGCTTCCTTAATCAAACGATTGGCCTTCAAGAAGATTCTTTCCATCCACACATTCACTGTTCTCCGTTTACTCGCCTAGCTTCTCAAGATCATAATAGGATATATCATTGATTTTAGATGAAATTGTCATGGCCGTAGTAGTTTAGATGTTTGTGGATGGAGTGGGCTCAGATACTCTACGCAGCAAAGTGCGGTGAGTGCTCGACTTTGGCCTTAAGCTCATCCTTGGTGGCCTTATCTTTGTCATATTTCTCCAAAAGGGCCCCAAGAGAAGTGTGTACATCCTGTTTGGCTCCTTGTTATCTCATTTTTGAGTTTACGCCAAAAATGAGATAACCCTAAGAAATTTTTGAAATGGTTTTCTAAGAATCACCTTTCGTAGAGATAACCGGGTTTTCGTGTTTCAAAAGCAAGACATCATGTGTTTTGGATGCTTCATGTCGTGTGTTCCCAGAAACTCGAAACTTGCATCAAGTAAAGTGAGTCGGGTTTGTGGACCTTCCAGCATTGTAACATGCCTTCGTCAAAATAGGTTTCATGTCATGTGTCTTCCGATCCCCGAAGCCCGATTTACTCCTTTGTTTTGGGTTTCCGACCATCAAGCATGATGCTTCATGTCGCTTGTTTCCCGCAACCCGAAACCCGAATTGCTCTAAAACCCTTTGTGTCGGGTTTTGGATATCCCAAGCATGCTGACATGGCATTAATGCCGAGTTGTCAGGTAGTTGGCACGTGTCAACTGAAGTGTATTAAATGTGAAATTTCTTATAAATATTCGAATTTCCACGTCATTTTTACCAGACATACTTTTTACCTCGTGGATTTTCGTGCATGCATCTTTGACTCAGAAACCCGACTCACCTCTGTGCCTGATTGCATTACTCGTTTTTGATCATTTCTTGTTTTGGTTGAAGGTATTTTTCTTCATTCTTTGTTTGTGGTTTTTGTGGAATAATTGTGTAAATAATTCTTCCAGGTTTCTGTCTTTTCTTATCAGGGTTGTTGGGGTTTTATCTTTTCCATTTTGGGTGTTGCTTTCTAAATCAGGTTTGTATTTTAGGGTTACCCCTTTGGAATAATCACTTTGTTTTATTCCCTAAGATGTCATTGTAATTAAAAATATATTGGGGATATCAACAGTGAAGAAAAACTTGCATGTTTCAACTAAACAATTACCCCATTCCCTCTTCTCGGGTTTTGCAGGGTGCTTTGTAGTGTTCAAAACCCGCAGTATATCGGAAAGTTTAAAGTATCGGACATTTCAAACTCTCCAGCATCCTCCCAGTGTGTTGGGTTTTCCAAACTCTCCGGCATCCTCCTAGTGTGTCGAGGTTTTTCCATCTTTCCGGCATCTCCAGTGTCGGGTTTTCCGAAGTGTTCAACACCTTCTGATCTCCGACACTCTCCTCCTTTGAAATTCCTCATGTCGGACCCTGGTCCATCACAAGATAAGACTGAAAAATTAGGGAGGATGACGTACAAATTCCCGAGAAGGTTGAGTCTCCTTCCTACATTGATTGTAATTACGACATCCAGATATAGAGCTCGGAAACATAGATATGGAGGATTTTTGGAATAGGGTCAAGAGCTCTTCTCAGACTCCATGGATGAAATCAATAGTTGATAGTGGTCTACCTCTTGCAGCAGGTTTCCCTATGTCCACTCAGTGCCCCGAGTTCATCTTAGCCTGTGCTTCGAATTATGACTCTGCTTCTCATTCTCGTGAAAAAGGGAAAAGACAAAAGATCTTCTAAGGGACCTATAAAGGTCAAGTTTGTCAAGAAGAGAAGAGAATGAGAAATCTCTTCAATTGTTACTCCAGTTGAAACGGTGAATGTGCCACAATCACCAAAACCACCAGAAATAGGATAAATTTCTTTGGAAGGAGAAGTAAGCTAGCCCCTAGTTTCACCATTTTTTTACTACCCAACTGAAGTGACCTTATCTCTTGCATCCTAGGCTTTGGAGTCAGGATCTGCACTTCCTCCTTCACAACCACTTCTACATCCTCTTTCCCCATCTACTTCTTCGGTCATGGCCAGCATTTTCCCTGGAATCTCACCCTCTCTCGCTAGGACTAAAGTAACTACCAACATGCCCTCCCGTGCCTCTTTTTACCGAATCTGCTACCACATTGGTAATCTGTCCCCACTCCACCAAGTGGATCCCTCTCTCCCGAAAGTATGATACCAACTTCTAAAATAGTGGCAACTCCTTTGACATGCCTCAATGGCTACTTGAGTAAACTCCGAGGAAGAGGAAGGTGATTGTACCCATACCACCTTTGATTTTAGTTCACTCAAGGCTTCTACCATAAATTAGGCAAGAAACCCAAAATAGTTTCAAGGATTTTGGTGGACACTTTGTGGCATAAGTTTGCAGAGAGATTTCCACTCCGCGATGACAAAACCAAAGAGGACATAATGGCCTTGACTATCGAGATAACCAGGGTGGCTCTAGGAGAAGTGACAATGTAGAGCACAACAAGATGCACGAGATGCTATAAACATGCTATGCCAAAAATTGAAGGAAATAAAGGACATCAGAGATGAGCTTAAAGGAAAGGTGGAGCAGTTAACTGAGGTATTGATTAAGCTCTCAAAACCCCTTGAATCCATACCATCTTCCTCTGTCCCTCGCCGGATTCGATTTCTCATCGATTAGCCTATAATTGAGAAGATTAATGAAAAAGGAAGGGTGGTCGATGAATGGACTCAAAGACTGCTTCTATAGGGGAAAGAAGTGATTCAAGATGCCATAGGGGTCTATCAATCTTTGGGGAATATATAGAGTGATGGAGAAAAGATGGACGAAGATTTCTCCCAAGAAATTGGACACCTTGATTTGACTTTTGAAGCTCTCCAGGTATTAAAGAAAATCCCATCACGCATTTTGGTAGAAGAAGGTGTCATCCCACATGTGGATAAGCATTTCCAGCTGACCAAAGCCATTAGGTTCAGGGTAAAAATTCTCAACAAAGCTTATGGTAAATTGAGAGAATCAAGAGATCAGTTGATTGATGGCAAGAGCGACCTGGAAGAAGAACTGCTGAAAATCTGTGCAAAAGTGTCAAGTGGAAACTCGGCATCCTATCAGCTGATGATCTTTTCAAACAAATCCAAGAATCAATTCAGCATGAACCAGCTCATGGATTTGGCATTGAAATCATTGACAGGTTTGTAAGGATTGAACATTCTTTGGAGGCCTTGAGAAAACTCAACAAAATATTGAGAAAACTTCCCAGTAGTACCAGTGACACTCATGAAACATGTGAAGTTTTGAGTGATCATTCCACTACGCCCTCAACGAAAATGAGATGTAAGGTATAATCCGGAAGTTCTAAGAATTTCGGAACAAACAGGCTCAATTAGAAGAAGAGAAAGATGAGGAAGAAAAACATGACGATTCAGACTAAATCTTGATGTAACATGTCATTTCAATCTTGAAATTGACATGTCTTTTTCATTTCTGTTTCGTCACATAGGAATCATATTTTGACTTGGTCTCCTGTGTGAGAGTCAAGCAAAATAGGACTCTTGTTAACAAACTGTTTTATAGGGTTTGTCCTATTTTCTCTCAACTATTTTTATTATAAATAAGGGATGTGCGTACATTCCAAAGGGTTGAGATTTTTGAAATATTGGGAGCTATTGTGAAGAAGAAAAACTTTGTGTTTTCTTTTAATCATTTGAGGAATAGAAGTCTGATGCTGTTTTCACAAACTTTGTGTTGTGAGAAGTGTTTTTCTTAAGATATTGTTCTTATGTTCGCAATCTTAAGCTATTCCTTGTTTAGTG
This sequence comes from Taxus wallichiana var. yunnanensis, assembly GCA_018340775.1. Lineage (NCBI taxonomy): Eukaryota > Viridiplantae > Streptophyta > Pinopsida > Cupressales > Taxaceae > Taxus > Taxus wallichiana. Next base: position 5,636,803 of record CM031233.1, read on the forward strand.
TCTTGATGATTCTAATCATTTCAAACATTACATTTGTTATCTAAAGCTCGTATGATTATTTCGTGCTCTGTGTTTACTCGAAAGAAAATACGTTCCTCTCCTTTCCTTTCCATTGTGCTTCTTACATTGTAATAATTTCCGACCCAGTCCATTTATAAAAACAACATCTTCACATAGTGCGGATATGGATTTCGGGATTCTATCCCAACCCCAATGGTTAGATTAGTGTGAATACTGTATATATTATTTCTGTTGTGTTTTAGATTAGTAATAAACAGCAGCCTCACCTGTCTTTGAGGAGGGATTTAATCCCATGTACTATGGTTGAACCTCATATTTTAGCTTGACAAAATATTCAACCAATAGTTTTTGGTGACTCCGCTGGGGAATACGTATTTATAGTGTAAAGCTTATCCTCTTGGTGTCTGGAGACTCCGTATTTGCCTTATTTTCAACAAGATCTCTTCCCTAGCCAAGTTGGCCGAAAGATCTTTACTCGGTCCCGCCGAGCCCGGGTGAAATTGATCCACTCTTTGAGTTACTACAACAAAGACAATTTCGCCTTTCCCCAACAACGTTATTTCTAACCTAACCAGTAAGTTCTTCGCCTGCTCGAGAAACCGGATCCCCATAGAACGAGACGTGTCTGCAACTTGTCACGTGTTATTCTTTTGTTCACACTCGGATCCCCATACGCACTCTTGTCAGAAGGATGGCAGCACAACCTATGCCCCGGGCGCAGCTTATTGGTCCTCTTTTTAACTCCGCCATCAGCACGAGTTACCACATGGATCACGTAAAAACATTCCCAAGTTCAATGGGGATGGGAAGCAACATCTTGATGAACACATTACATCTTTCTTCGTAGCATGCGCGTGTCCTCGAGTAGCTCACGAAGATGTCTCTGCTTGACTCTTCATTGAAATGCCGCACGGTGCAGCAAAATAGAATGGTTTTATCACCTTCCAATGCATGCATCACAAATCAAGCTACCATGCGGACCAGATTCAAAGCACGTTTCAAACCAAATTGAAGATTCTCATGCTTTATAGCACAACTTACCCATATGAAGAAGGAATCGCATGAACCCATGCGGACTTCGTGGCAAAGTTTAATAAGCTGATCCGAAAGATTCCGTAAATAGTCAGTACTCAACCTTAAAATCAAAAATGCTTCTTCATTAATGCTCACCTCCCGATGTGAGCTTTTTATTAAGAAGGTCACTATCCTGCATTTGGCTATCGCTCACCAATAACTATCAAAATAGAGGATGATCTCATTTTGGCCGGAAGAATCAGGAAAGATGTACCCAAACCTAAAAATCAAGGTTCTTCTCAAGGTAATACTGACCCTATGATCCAAAAAATGGCTAATGATTTGATTGCTTTAAAAATAAAATGTCCCAACGCAGGTGAGTAATGTTCCGTATCGGGATATCCCTAGACGGAATTTCAATAACACCAATGGTGCACCTACAAGAGATAGGCCGTGGTTAACCCCTACTCAACCGAGGCTGGAAATCGAAGCTCCTCCCATCAATGCAGCAGTAGAAATAGTCGAAGAAGAGGAGGAACCTGAAGAACAAGATTCCCTAAGGCTTTTGAAGCTTTCAGGATACGCTGATGAGTCTTATGATGATTCGGCCTGCGACTCGAAAGATTGGGTATTTGGAATATGAAGAGGATGAATGTGCACTGATGGTCACCATTTGCTGTCTTCACTCGATCCCAATCTCGTAATCCAAGAAAACCTCTCAAAGCCCCAAGGAGAAGAACAAGGAACCTCCCATAGCCATAGTTAAGAGAGGTGCTCCTATTTCAGCACAAACTGAAAGAGAAGTCACCAAAAAGGTAACAAATTCTCCTCATTCTCTTTCTCCTAAGGTCATTGCCCCAGCTCAAGCTCACGTGATTAGAACTGAGCCTACCATCACCCCTTCTTATACTGCTTTTGACATTATCGATCATGCAAAAAGAACCAAGATCCAAATGTCAGAAGCGGAATACCTTCAGTCAAATCCTGAACAGTTCGAAAAGCTCACCAAATTCATTAGAAGTAAAGCCGCCATTCTCTCACCTCCAAAAGGTCTTTTTCCAAATCCTACTCAATCCCCACCTTAGAATAATCTAGCCTCTGCTTCTTCTTCAGGAAAGATTGAACCATTTTATTTGTCTTTGCTAATAAATGGGTTTAAGCTCAACAATTACATCATCGACTCAGGGGCCTCCGACAATGTTATGCCTGCAAAAGTAGCCCATGCCCTTGGGCTTACTTTGACTAAGTCATATGGACGATGTTACTCCATGGAAACCAAGCAAGTTCCCTTGATTGGTCAAATCAAAGATGCACAGTTTGCATTCGTTGCCTTCCCAGAGAAGAGAGTGAAAATGACTATTCTAGTTGCCGACATTCCTGCAGCCTATACGGTATCCTCTTGGGTAGAGGTTTTTGTAAAGATGTCGAGGAGAGATTAATATGGATTGACCAAGGCCGGATTCCAAATAATGGGGTTTATCATGTTCTCCATCCCGAGCCTCAGGGAGGTATTTGGTAACTAAATCAGATGACCCTAAGGCTCAAATTCTTTTCGAAGATGCTAGCTTTGGAAATTATTTCATGACATCAGAGATACCAGCGGTAGATGTTAAGAAAGAAGATTCTAATGCTATTTGGACCCTCAATTCGATGGTAGCTGTTCAGCCACCGGATCGGGTGCACTGTGTAGTTCTTATATCTCCTAATTCTGAGATTTTCCCTATGCCTTCAAATTGCGCTTGATAATACTAATAACACGGCTGAATATGAAGCTCAGTTACTAGGATTAGAAATGCCCAGCATGTAAGGGAATTCAAAATCTCAAGGTTCAAGGGGATGCGGAGCTGATTGTCAACCAGTCAAGGGAATCTATCAAGTAAAAATGATCGCTGAGACATTATAGAACAAAGTTTGGGATAATATAGAATGCTTTGATGCATTCTCCATCAAGGCGTTTTGAGAGATTATAACGATTCTTCTTGGCCATGTCTCCGCATCCCTCCTCTCCTCATCCCCAGCTTCAAACAAGATACATACACCATTGAGATCATGTATCGTCCCAAAGATCCCGTATAACGCGGCTCATTAGCAAGTGTTCAATGATGATCAACAAGTGTTGAATTTTCTAGAAAAAGTCGACAATTTTAGTGAGTCATACTTTGAAGGTTCTAATCAGCTTTCCATGAATCTATCTCAGATCCATATCAAGAGGTAGATGGTGAGTTTATTTAGCTTAAAGGCAACAAGATACCCAAAGGTCTGGTTTCTCTGGAGGGTTTGTTTGACAAGCATGATCATTTTATTCAAAACAAAAGACAAGTCAAGGAGCTTCTTCCTCGGAGTAGATCAAGTCAATCTAGGTTCGTCTGATCAACCTCGATGGTGAATATTGGGAAATGTTGTTCCCCTGAGGAGAAAGTGAAATTCACTTCACTCTTGAAGAGATACATGGATGTCTTAGCCTGGTCTTATGCAGATTTAAAATCCTTCAAGCCCAAAGATGTACAACACAAGATTCCTTCAAGCCCGATGTAAAACCATACAGTGGCAAAAAGACATTATAATCCCAAGATCTCAGGGACTATCCTTGCGGAAATTCAAAAAATGTTAGATGCCAGAATTATTTTTCCAATCCATCACTCCACTTGGATTGCTAACATCGTCCCTGTCAGGAAGAAGAATGGCGAAATCCAGATTTGTGTTGATTTTCTGGAACCTAAATCAGTCTTCATTAAAAGACAATTATCCCTTGCCTATCATGGATCAGGTGTTACAGGATTACATCGGATCATAAATGCTATCCATGCTCGATGGATTTTTAGGATATAATCAAGTTGAGGTAGCTACGGAGGATCAACACAAGATGACCTTCACAACCCCATGGGGGACCTTTGCTTACAGGAGGATGCCTTTCGGCTTGATCAACGCCGGAGCCACCTTTCAGAGAGCTATGGACTTGGCATTTAGAGACCTGATGGGCAAAGTCATAGTGGTATATTTGGATGACTTGACCGTTTTCTCTAAAAATGGAGTGATCATTATGATCATTTAGAGCAAGTACTTTTGAGATGCAGGCCATGGATTTCATTAAATCCCAAGAAGTCCATGTTTGGAGTGACCGAAGGAAAGTTGCTGGGTCATATCATGACTAGAGAAGGAACCAAAATCGACCTAGAGAGGGTAAAGGCCATTCAGAGCCTTACCCTACCCACAAGTAAAACTGGAGTTCATTCCTTCTTCGGAAAGGTCAATTTCCTAAGAAGGTTCGTACCTGATTTTGCTAATAAAACCAAGGATATCCTTGGGATGATGAAAGGAAAAATTCCATTTCGATGGAGTACTAAAGGGAAGCTTGCATTCGATGAAGTCAAAAGGGAAGTTGCTTGCGCTCCTATCCTAGTATGTCCTGATTTCAAAAAAGATTTCATCATGTACAGCTACGCCTCTGCTCACACAAAGGTCACCATCCCGATGCAGAGAACGGGAGGGCATTGAAGCTCCCATCACTTTTATGAGCTGTCCATTAAAGGAACATGAGCTAAAAATGTCACAAATTGAAAAGCATGCTTATGCAGTGGTACGAGTGGTGAAACATTTCAGGTACTATGTGCTGAATTCCCATACCCTCGTTCTCATTCCCGACACCGCCGTTAAATCCATTTTGACTCAACAAGAACTGGGGAGTCAATGAGGTACCTAGATAGCTAAAGTTCAGGAGTATGACTTGGACATTAGACCTACCAAGTTGGTACGAGGAAGGGGCTTGTGCCAATTGATCACGGAAAACCATGTTGAAGTAGAATGCGAAAAGACCGAAGATACCTCTTCAAAGTTGCCCATGGTGCTTTTCGTGAGTACAACTGATGAATGGTACACAGATATTGCTTTCTTTCTACTTATGGTGAATGCCCCCGCATTTAAGCCAAAAGGAGAAGAGGATGGTCAAGTTAAGATCTGCAAGATACCTCCTGTGGGATAATGGGATATATAAGAAAGGTATTGATGGTGTATTCCTGCACTGTGTTGATAAATCACAACAGTTAAAGTTGTTAGAATCCTTCCATAGCCTAGCATGCGGAGGACATTTCTCATCCTCTGTAATAGCTTATAAGATCCTACGTGGGATAGGTACTATTGGCCTACTCTCTTTTGGGATTCAGCAGAGTGGGTGTCCAAGTGTGAAGCTTGTCAACATTTCGTTGGTCATCCTAAGCTAGCAGCTCTTCCCCTGAAGCCCGTAGTGATTGAAGAACCTTTCCGCCAGTGGGGAATTGACTTCATTGGAACATTGAATCCTGCCTCCAGTGCCGGACACAATTACGTGCTGACTGCTACAGACTATTTTACCAAGTGGGTGGAAGCCACGCTAATCAAGCAAGCAACCTCAGAAGCCATGTGCAAGTTCCTTAAAGAAAATATAATTGTCAGATTCGGTGTGCCCCACAAGATTGTGGCTGACAATGCCTCCAATTTCTCATCGCATGAGTTGACAGAATTTTTCTATGGATTCGGCATTACCCTGGCTCACTCATCTGATTATTATCCCCAAGGCAATGGGCAAGCTAAGTCCAGCAACAAGAACCTAGTTACCATAATTAGAAAGCTAGTAGATGAAAACCAGAGGACATGGCACAAAGCATTGTATGATGCATTGTGGGCTGATCGATTACCCCAAAGCGGGCTATAGGAATGTCTCCTTTCCAAGTACTGTACGGGATCGATGCTGAGATACCTATCTCAGTAGAGTTGCCAGCCTTACAGTTGGCCAAAGTAGTTGAAGATGTGACCTTTCAAAATTCTATTGAAAAAGGGTTATGTACCTAGCTAGGCTAGAAGAGGAACGAAGCAAGGTGGTTGATCACATTGTAGATCATCAAAGCAAAGTAAAGAAATTTTTTGACAAGAAATCAAGGCAACGTAATTTCCAGATTGGAGACCTGGTGTTGCTGTGGGATAAGAGGAGGGAGCAGAAAGGAATGCACGGAAAGTTTGATTCTTTGTGGAAAGGACCTTTTAAGATCCATCAGCTGAGTGGTGAAAATAGTTTCCATCTATCATATCTTGATGGAGAGTTACTCCCTTTGCCTTTCAGTGGCCAACATCTAAAGTTGTTCCATCATTAATGCAAGATTCTCTTTTTTGCATTGTACATACTTTTCTTTCTGTCATGTGTTTTCTTTTAGTCTTCTTTCTTTCCTTGCTTTGTTTTTCGATTTTCTTCTTTTCTGACTCCGTAGCCCAATGGATAAAGCCAGAGATTCTGAGTTCTCTTCCTTTGATATCACAAAGAAAGTCCCCAACTAGAGCCAGTTGTTATCTCATTTTTGAGTTTACGCCAAAAATGAGATAACCCTAAGAAATTTTTGAGCTGGTTTTCTAAGAATCACCTTTCAGAGAGATAATCGGTTTTTAGGTTTCACAAGCAAGACAACATGTGTTTTGGATGCTTCATGTCGTGTGTTCCCAAACCCAAAACCCGCATCAAGTAAGGTGAGTCGGGTTTGCGGACCTTCCAAGCATCGGAACATGCCTTCATCAAAACATGCTTCATGTCGCGTGTCTTCCAATCCCCGAAGCCCGATTTACTCCTTTGTTTCAGGTTTCCGGGACCATCAAGCATGATGCTTCATGTCGCTTGTTTCCCACAACCCGAAACCCAAATTGCTCTAAAACCCTTTGTGTCGGGTTTCCGGATATCCCAAGCATGCTGACATGGCATTAATGCCGAGTTGTCGGGTAGTTGGCACGTGTCAACTGAAGTGTATTAAATGTGAAATTTCTTATAAATATTCAAATTTCCACGTCATTTTTACCGAATATACTTTTTACCTCATGGATTTTCATGCATGCATCTTCGACTCAGAAACCCGACTCACCTCTGTGCCTGATTGCATTGCTCATTTTTTATCATTTCTTGTTCTGGTTGAAGGTATTTTTCTTCATTCTTTGTTTGTGGTTTTTGTGGAATAATTGTGTAAAGAATTCTTCCAAGTTTCTATCTTTTCTTATCAGGGTTGTTGGGGTTTTATCTTTTCCATTTTGGGTGTTGCTTTCTAAATCAGGTTTGTGTTTTAGGGTTACCCCTTTGGAATAATCACTTTGTTTTATTCCCTAAGATGTCATTGTAATTAAAAATATATTGGGGATATCAACAGTGAAGAAAAACTTGCATGTTTCAACTCAACAATTACCCCATTCCCTTTCTCGGTTTCGCAGGGTGCTTTGCAGTGTTCAAAACCCGCAGTATATCGAAAGTTTAAAGTATCAGACAGTTTTCCAAACTCTCCGGCATCCTCCCAGTGTGTCAGGTTTTCCGAACTCTCCAGCATCCTCCCAGTGTGTCGGGTTTTTCCATCTTTCCCAAATATCTCCAGTGTGTCGGGTTTTCCAAGTGTTCAACACCTTCTGATCTCCGACACTCTCCTCCTTTGAAATTCCTCATGTCGGACCCTGGTCCATCACAAGATAAGACTGAAAAATTAGGGAGGATGAAGTACAAATTCAGGAAGGTGGAGTCTCCCTCCTACATTGACTGTAATTACGACATCCGGGATACAGAGCTCGGAAACATAGATATGGAGGATTTTTGGAATAGGGTCAAGAGCTCTTCTCAGACTCCATGGATGAAATCAATAGTTGATAGTGGTCTACCTCTTGCAGCAGGTTTCCCTATGTCCGCTCAGTGCCCCAAGTTCATCTTAGCCTATGCTTCAAATTATGACTCTGCTTCTCATTCTGTGAAAAACTAGGTGGGAGAAGTTGTAATCAAGTTGGACGGAGGTTACTTCGATGACCTTCTCAAGCTGCCTAATTTTGAGGAATATGGAGATGTGGATCTCAAGTCAGCCCAAAAATCTTGGGACAATGATCAGGAGGATTACATCAAGCACGTGAATAAGAAATTCCTAATCAAAGCCAAACCGGCTGTTTCTAGGTTCCCAAGACTTGTTCCTAGAAGTGATTTCATTCAAGAAATCAATGATATCATTACTCTGTTGAGTCGGGTTTTTGGTTTCCCCGAGTCAAATGTTTTCCAAGGATGGATGTACCAGTTCATAATCATTATTAAGAAGAATCAACAGGGAATTGATTGGGGTACTCTTATCAGTAACGAGATAGATTCTCAAATGACAACAGTCCTGTCTATGGGAAAGTTTTATATGTCCTCGTATGTCACCTATGCAGCGGCCGGCATGAGGAACTATCCTGGGTTGGACACCAAGGGGAACAAGATAGTGGAGCATGTTTATCAATATTTTCCTTAGCTGACAAGAAAAGGGTCTGAAGACCAATTCAGAAGGGTAAACGATGCCTTCTTTTATGAGAACATCTATAGGTTAAGCCCCGAACTGAGGAAAATGAGAGTCTCTGATGAGGCATGGGCTGAAGTTTCAAAATGGGGTTGTGTCTTCTTGCAATTTAAGAAGTTCACATATCTTCGAGTAGTCATGTACCCAAGGGATCCTTTCCATTTGCCCAGATATCCAGGGGACAAACTAATCTTGATGGAGTTGGTCAGGCAATTGTTGGATTTTCACAAGTTCCAACAGAGTAAACACAAGGCCGCTGTATCTTTCCCAATTTCTATTGGAAGGTATACTTGTTCAATGGTGGTGAAAGCTAAGAACGTTGTCCATGAGCTTCAAGATAAGTTGAAGAAGCACATGAAGCCCCGAGACGGGTTTGATTTTTGAGGAGTCCTTAAGGCATATGGAACTCTACACCCGCACGTGCCAAGCGTAGAAGACATCTGGATTGATTTACGTGATGAGGTTGCTGTCCGAAGAAAAGATCATAGTAGGTTGACACTTGCTGAAATTCAGACACTTGAGCTCGCTGACATACCAGAAGGTACTAGCGATAATGAAAGTGTTCTGGATCCTTCCTATGATGGATTGAATGAAGATCAATATGTTTTCCCACCTATTGATTGGTCTATCAGTGAAAAAGCCTCCATTACAGATAGATCAGCCCTGATTCTTGCACGCACCAAAGCATGGCTCACCTCTTGGGGAATGAGTTTTAAAGATGATAATTTTTCAAAGTTGGTTGCTGCAGAGGGGGGGCCCTCCAAAAAGGAAAAGACAAAAGATCTTCTAAGGGACCTATAAAGGTCAAGTTTGTCAAGAAGAGAAGAGAACGAGAAATCTCTTCAATTGTTATTCCAGTTGAAATGGTGAATGTGCTAGAATCACCAACACCACCAAAAATAGGAGAAATTTCTTTGGAAGGAGAAGTAAGCCACCCTAGTTTCACCATTTGTTGACTCGCCCAACCGAAGTGACCTTATCTCTTGCGTATCCCAAAGCTTTGAGTCGGGATCTCGCGCTTCCTCCTTCACAACCACTTCTACCTCCTCTTTCCCCATCTACTTCTTCGGTCATGGCCAACATTTTCTCCGAATCTCACCCTCTCTCGCTGGGACCAAAGTAACTACCAACATGCCCCTCCCGTGCCTCTTTTTACCGAATCGCTACCACATTGGTAACTATCCCCACTCCACCAGTGGATCCTCTCCCCCTGAAAGTATGATACCAACTTCTACAATAGTGGTAACTCCCTCTGACATGCCTCAATGGCTACTTGAGCAAACTCCGAGGAAGAGGAAGGTGATTGTACCCATACCAGCCTTTGATTTTAGTTCACTCAAGGCTTCTACTACTAAATCAGCCAAGAAACCCAAAATAGTTTCAAGGGTTTTGGTGGACGCTTCGGGGCATAAGTTTGTAGAGATTTCCACTCCCGCGACTAACAAACCAAAGAGGACATAACGGCCTCTGACTATCAGATAACCAGGGTGGCTCTAGGAGAAGTGACAACAAAAGGAGCACAACAGGATGCACGGGATGCTATAAACATGCTATGCTAGAAATTGAAGGAAATAAAGGACAGCAGAGATGAGCTTAAAGGAAAGGTGGAGCAGTTAACTGAGGTATTGCTTAAGCTCTCAAAACCCCTTGAATCCATACCATCTTCCTCTGTCCCTGTCGGATTCGATTTCTCATCAGTGCCTATAATTGAGAAGATTAATGAAAAAGGAAGGGTGGTCGATGAATGGACTCAAAGGCTGCTCCAACAGGGGAAAGAAGTGATTCAAGATGCCGTAGGGGTCTATCAATCTTTGGGGAATATACAGAGTGATGGAGAAAAGATGGACGATGATTTCTCCCAAGAAATTGGACACCTTGATTTGACTTTTGAAGCTCTCCAGGTATTGAAGCAAATCCCATCACACATTTTGGTAGAAGAAGGTGTCATCCCACATGCGGATAAGCATTTCCAGCTGACCAAAGCCATCAGGTTCAGGGTAAAAATTCTCAACGAAGCTTGCGGTAAATTGAGAGAATTAAGAGATTAGTTGATTGATGGCAAGAGCGACCTGGAAGAAGAACTGCTGAAAATCTGTGCAAAAGTGTCAAGTGGAAACTCGGCATCCTATCAGCTGATGATCTTTTCAAACAAATCCAAGAATCAATTCAGCATGAACCAACTCACGGATTTGGTATTGAAATCATTGACAGTTTGTAAGATTGAACATTCTTTGAGGCCTTGAGAAAACTCAACAAAAGATTTAGAAAACTTCCTAAGTAGTACCAAAGTGACACTCATGAAACATGTGAAGTTTTGAATGATCATTCCACTGCACCTGATGAAAATGAGATGCAAGGTATAATCCGGAAGTTCCAAGAATTTTGGAACAAATAGGCTCAGTTAGAAGAAGAGAAAGATGAGGAAGAAAAAGATGACGATTCAGACTAAATCTTGATGTAACATGTCATTTCAATCTTGAAATTGACATGTCTTTTTCATTTCTGTTTTGTCACATAGGAATCATATTTTGACTTGGTCTCCTACGTGAGAGTCAAGCAAAATAGGACTCTTGTTAACAAACTGTTTTATAGGGTTTGTCCTATTTTCTCTCAACTATTTTTATTATAAATAAGGGATGTGCGTACATTCCAAAGGGTTGAGATTTTTGAAATATTGGGAGCTATTGTGAAGAAGAAAAACTTTGTGTTTTCTTTTAATCATTTGAGGAATAGAAGTTTTTTTTTTGTAAACTTTGTGTTGTGAGAAATGTTTTTCTTAAGATATTGTTCTTATGTTCACAATCTTAAGCTATTCCTTGTTTAGTGTCTTGATGATTCTAATCATTTCAAACATTACATTTGTTATCTAAAGCTCATATGATTATTTCGTGCTTGTTTACTCGAAAAAATATGTTCCTCTCCTTTCCTTTCCATTGTGATTCTTACATTGTAATAATTTCCGATCCACCATTTATAAAAACAACATCTTCACATAGCGCGGATATGGATTTTGGGATTCTATCCCAACCCGAATGGTTAATTAGTGTGAATCAATATATTATTTCTATTTTTTAGATTAGTAATAAAGCAGCCTCACCTGTGAGGAGGGATTTAATCCCATGTACTGGTGGTTGAACCTCATATTTTGGCTTGACAAAATATTCAACCAACACTCCTTCATGAGTAGCCTTCCTAATGAGAACTTTGAGATCCGATAATCTCTTTGCTGTGATGGTTTCTTTAGTTTTCCCTCAACAGGGTAGCCACATATATCACACGCTCTCCCGAGATGGATTAAAAGACTTGATACAGCTCTTTTGGTTACAGACTCAAATATACCGAGATCTATCACATCTCCTAGAGGAACCTTTTTATTTTGCTTAGAGTCATGCCTAAACATCCACTCGCATGGCTAGAGCTGATGAAGATGGAGTAGCAAATCCGATACCCGAAGCATCGATAGAGCAATATCACTAGAAATGCTAGCTGATATCCGAGCAGAGGTAGTAATGATGAGATTCATCATCTCCTAGAGGAACCTCTTTATTTTGCAAGGTGTGGGTGTGAGGACAGCCATAGGAATCGAAAAGCAATGCGGGGGTTGAAATTGAAGAAAATGGGAGTGTCAAAGGAAGTGAAGTGGAAATGGGTGCCCTAATATTTTCCCCAATTGATAGAACTGGAAGTGACAAAAATACCTAGGCCATAGAAGGGGATGGGAAGGAAGAAATGATGATGGAATTGGAAGGAACTGATATTAGAAGTGATAATGGAGGAGGGGGAATATGGAATGGATCTTGAACGACACTAGGGGAGTCACTCACTTCAACTACCTTAGTAATCGCAATCTTGTAGATGCTTTGTAATCTTGGGAGTAGCAGACCTAGAAAGAGATGAGCCACCAACCACAAATGAGATCTTCTTTGGAATGGTAGGAACCCTTTGAGTCAACCTCTTACCTTTCATGGGTGTTGGTTGGTTTAATGCTGATGTAGAACTCAGTATTTGTAGGTTGATTTTCCCCTTTGGGTGAGATTCCCAACGTGGCAACCAACTAAAAGTTCTCCTTAGAATGGGTCCCACACTTTCTTTAATATTGTTGCTCTCTTGTACATACCAATCAACCTATGGCAGTGGTTGATTGGAAACATTATCATTCCTATACGATGGATATAGGACCTCATCATTGTCCTGCAAGTCCTTTGGCACATTAGCCAATCCAAACTGCCACACTTCATCAAGAGTTAATCTTTCATAATCCCTTTTCTGTATGATGTACTCATCCTAAAAATGAATCCATATATCTTCTAATTGGGGCACATGAGCACTTTGGAATTACTGTCTCCTCGAACTTATCCCAATACTCAAAATTTGTTCACGAATGGAAGGTCCGCAGGTTACTTCAGCCATTTCTCGCATCCACATTTTTGCCTTGTGGATATTTGGGCAAGAATACTTGCCAATTGAAATAGGGAAATGCATTCCCACCTTGTGACACTTATTTTGGATTTTATGGTAATCCAACAACTGCCGAACTAATTCCAAAAGAACCCATTTGTTAGTGGGGCACCTTGGCAACTTGCTTGGGGCACCTATGAAACCCAAAATCCGAATGTAGGTGAATGTGGGAAACTGAAAGTAGATTTCTCCCCATTCTCACACCTCTTGGAAATACTCATTGGAAACCCTCCAGTTATATAGCTCCTTTTCGAAATGATATAGGAAAACAATGAAGAAAGTTTAATTGATTCTTTGGAAGTGCTTGCTTCCCTCATCTAGAGTAAGTTGGGGATAGAACTCGTATATTTGGGAAGTGTTGCGAACACCCCTAGTATTCAATCCTGTAAAATCCCCCATAGTAGTAGTCGTATATACTAGAAAAGATGTCATGTAGAAAGTCTTAATTTTTGACACCTTTCCCAATTGATAGCGAATTTTGCTACTAATATGTTCACCCCATCGGATAAACTCATATTTCTTCGATAGTTGCTATGTACAAGAACATCCATTCTCGAACTCCTTTGCAAAAGGAAGACTCGAAACTCGCTTAAAAGTGTAATGAGATCGTTGACTTCTTGAATGAAATCTCATCGATGTATAGTTTTGGGAAACTTGGTGAAATTCTTAGTCAGGTAGGATTTCATCATAACTTTCGAGCATAATTCTTCTTTTTTATCCCGTGTTCAACTGCTATTTCAGGTGAGATTGTGGCATAATCTTGAATGTCTAGAAGTTTAAATAAGTCTTCGAAGAAATCTGGTCCAGACAAGATCACCACCTTATCATCGCTATCTCTTATCGACATAGAGTCCTCGTCGTAGTGGGATACTACAACTAGGAAAAACTTTGGGCATTACACAGATGTGGGAAAACTAGTGGCAAGGTCAAGACTACTATCGTATATGGCCTGCATCCATGAATTTTTGTTCGAGGCCTTTAATCTTTCCCAGAACTCAGGAAGATCAATCTGTCCTAGATCGGTGTCCCTAATATTTCCTAAGTCAGAGGTCAAGTAGGATTGGGGAGCAACCCCAAGAAATGTGTACTTCATCTTCTCTTTTCCCTTTGAAGTGGAGGCAAACATCAAAACCTGTGTTTCGGGAGTTGAATGTTGCAAAAAAATTGAAAATCAACCAAAAATACGAAAGGAATCACCAAAATGAAATCTTTGAAATTTTTTTCGGTTTTCAATGGTTCCAAAACCCAAAATCTCCAATTCTCAAACAACAGATTCTCCAAAATCCCGAAAGCCGAAATCTTGAATTATCCAAAACCTCGAAATCTCCAATCTCTAAAAACCCAAAATATCTAATTCTCTCGAAACTTGAAATATCCAATCTCTGAAAACTTGAAATCTCCAATCTCTGAAAACCCAAAATATCGAATTCTCTAAAAACCTAAAATCTCCAATCTTTGAAAACTCAAATCCCGATCCTTGTGATTTTCCAAAAGAATTCTCCGAGATGATTTTTTCGAATAAGTCTGAAAGGATGATATTTGGAGGAAACTGCAAAATAAATGTTAAAAAGCCAAGATGGAAATTGAGAAATGGGAGGAAGTATGAGGGACCTAAAAGATCCCCTGAACATACTTGAAAACCTGGAGAAAACTCACAAAACAAAACATGGTGAAAAATAATGACATTATAAGAAAACATAGAGGGAAAACAAAAGGAAACCCAAATGGGGAGGAGGAGGAGGAAAAAGACCTAAACCAAAAGAAAATAAAACCAAAAAAATACCTTGAAAAAGACGCCGCAAAGTACAAGAGTGAAATGTCAGAGCGAAAGTGTCAGGTAAAAATGAAAAGTAAAAATCTGAGTTTATATAGAAATCCTCGACATTAATGGTAAAAATCCGATCCGTACGGAGGTAGGTGGAAATTAATTGTGCACAAAATTTCAAGCTCCGAAACCCAAAAGCCCAAAATTCTAAAAAATTCAGGATTTTAGACTTGAGAAAAATGGGAAGCAAAAGATGAATTGGCGATTGAGAAGTCCAAAACAAAACCCAAAAGTTTGAAAATTCGGACTTTTGGAAATTTGGACTTTAGAAATCTTCACGTGCAAATCCTAAAAATGACTCAAGGAACTCAAAACTTGAAACTCAAAAATCCAAAAATCAAACTTTCGAGTTTCGGACTTGAAGTTCAAGGGAATTTAGATGAAATGAGCCAAAAAATTCCAAAACTTGAAAGCCTGAAAGTCTGAAAATTGAGACTTTCAGAAATTCAGACTTCAGAAAAATTCAAAAGAATTTCTGAAATTGAGCTTAAAAACTTCGAAAGAGTAAAAACTCAAGTCTGAAAATTGAAAGTTTTTGGAATCTCACCTTAGCAAAATTCATTATGTGAGGATTTCTTAAAAACATTAGTCTGACATATAGCCTTCTTCTGGGTAGGTTAAATGTTTAACATTAACCAATCAAAGCACGCCAACATGGCACCAAATCTGACAACCAACCAATGCATGACATGTGGTAGAAAAGATAAAACAAATGAACAATTGGCCATCATTTCAGCCAACTTGCGCACGATACGTGTTTTCCATGCGCCGACGACTCTGACATCTTCTGATAGCCGTATCTTTTGCTATAGAGCTTAGATCGGTATGCGCTTAGACTTGTCAAAGAACTGCTGACATAAGCTACATGTTGGACTATTCAAGTTCAAATTTAGGTGGGATTTGTTAGGTAAAAATAGGGAAATGTCTTTCAGCTCATCAATGCACACATCCAATTGACCTCAACTACCAGATTTCATCAGATCTTTCCTTCTTCCTTCTTCCACATGCAAAATAGACATGGGGAAGTGCATTTGACAGCCTTTGCGGTGGATTTACAAGCATTTATTGCTAGTTATTGGTGGTTGAAGATTTGAATCCGAGTTTCCCTCCCTTTCTCCTTCTCTTCTCTCCTTCTTCTTCTATAAATAGTAGAGTTCTAATTTGTAAAAATATCTCTCCGTGTGGTAATGAAACTATTGGTTTCTCAAATGTTCACCCACATCTCGAGATATCTTAAAAGGGCCAAGGTGTATGAGACCACAATGGAGCCATCCCCAAGTTGTGGACCTTACGAGCTTGGGAAAATCTCTGAGTAGGCCGTTCCTCTATCTATTTCTCTCCGCTACTATTGAAATGGGAAACTAAGCTAAGAATGCCAAGGGACCAGGGAAAGAAGGATAACATGAAGTAAACTACACTAAAAGGTGATAGCACCAGAAAAGAGGGATGAAAACTATTTGTTCTGAGCAAGAATGATAAGGAATGTGTGAAAGGAGGCTAGGCACGAGTAGTATATAGAAAACATGCATTCACCAAATTGTTCTCATGGAACACAACCAAATATGGAACTGTAGGGGACCTAAAGTAGCACAAAAATACATAATGTAAGAGAAGAGGCAAGAAGAAGGAATGCAAACATGTTAGGACAAAGAATAGTCACAAAATGATGCTTCTATTACTTCCAAGAATGCATAGAACTATTACAATGATAAGGAGGCCGATATCCACATGTAAGAGCTAAACATGGAGGTCTACAACTCAAAATACAAAAAATGGAGTCCTTAGCAACATGCGTAAGGATCCAGAGTATCCAACATAAAAATGAGCCTTGCTATTATGTTTATAGATGAATCCATGGAGGAATAAGGGAATAGAAGGGAAAACTAGAATTTGAAACAAAACCACCAACAAGAAGCATTCAATGTCTATAAATCCACTTGGAAATCTATGAAATACACTTCCCCATGCCTATTTGATGTGTTGAAGACAAAAGAGGGCAGATCATACCAAATTGGGTGGTTAGAGCAATCAGATCTACTCATCAATGTTCAGAGAGATGTTTTCCCAATTCTCACCTACCAGATCTACCAAAATTTGAAATTTGAATTTCTCATTGTAAGTGATGTCAACAGCTTTCTAGCGATAAGTCAAAGCACACGCCAATTTGGAGCTTTGTAGGAATGATGATATGGCTGTCAGAAGATGTCAGAGTCGCCCACGTATGTAAGACATGTGGCGCGTGCTTTGATTAACGCTGTGATGATGGTCTAATGTACAACTATTATTTTTATTTATGCTACGTGTCAATCATTCATTTGTTTCAGGATTCAACGCCTTATTGGCACATCATGATCCGGTTACGCACTACATAGTTAATCATGTCAAAAGATGATCATTTTAGCACAAAGGGCATGCGGAGAAAATAGAGGAAGGCATGGAGGGGGCACACACAATGCACGTGGGGAGATGAATCAAACTGGTGAGTAGAGAACGTATGGTTAAGGTGTAACTATTACAAAGTAATGGGTGTAACGTGCAAAGAGTAAAGGAATTAGGTGCGTGGGGTGGAAATAAATTGACTCGGAAGAGGGTGAATGTGTGGAAAGCGAGTGGAAGAGGAAAGTAGAAGGAGAAAGGAAACAAGGGCGTAGGTGAACTGTGATTGAAGGAATGTGCCATGTGATTTTGAGCATGCGTAATTCTTTAATGAATAATTTGGGGACAGAATGTGTATGCATGTTTCCCAAATCAATGGGAGAGCTATTTGGATAACAGTTTTGGTGACTTTTGGGGCCATCTGCATGCTAGATGCAAGAGACTAGTAGCCTAGCATCCATTGGGCATGGAGTCGAGCACTTAATTTTGAAGATCTAGTCTGCAACTTGAAGAACACCCTGGAGTCACTTGAAGCTCTGTCTAAACTCTGAACTGAACTATTGCTCTCATATGAAGATATTATGAATTGGATTGATGAGAGTGGAAGCTATGCATTGACCGTTAGAAATTCCTATGCCAAAATTAAATTGTCATCCCAAGAAGCAAAAAAATGGGCACGTGGGTGTGACATGAGAGGAAAGGCACTAGAGGGAGCGCGCCAAAACAAAAGCACAACACTATGTACAAAAAGATGAAAATCATACATGTCCCAAATGGAACATGTAGAGTGTGCATGAGCACTTATGTTACTAAAAGCAAAACCTAAACTAACCTAAACTAACCAGAGGCAAGGGGCACTCAAGTAAAACCTACAATAGGTAGGGAGAAGTAGCTTCCCTTCCTTACAAATTGTGACCATGTAGTTGATTTGGCAACTGAACATGGTCAGGAATAAGAGTGAAAAACCACCTTACAGATGGCATTTCACCCTCCTCAAAGTATAAAAACATAACATATATACCTCCTAGAGTTGTTTTGTACTTGGATCTGGGAGGCGCTATTGCTAACCTTTGGAGCTTTGAAGCTCTACCTCATGCTCTGAAATGAGCATGACCAGTGGCAACTCTATTTTTGGCTCTAGGGTAGCTAGATATCTGATTGGGCATGGTATGATCCTTGTGGTTTTCCCATTACTTTGAAGCTCAATCCCACAGATGAGATTTTCTTGTAGAATTTCTTGGGTGGATGGTGTGAGAGAGATGATGACATCCTCTTGCTCTTTTCCTTCCTTCTCCTATGAAGAATATGGAAGACTATGATCTTCCAACCTTGGTTCCAGAGGGCTGTCATGTACTGTTGTTGTCCTTGAATGTTCTCCTTCATGGTAGTAGGCTCATGTGCTTGGAAGGTGGATGATGGAGGAGAAAATGATGTGATCTCCATGGGCTCCTCTCCATCAAAGCAATCTTCTAAGTCTGACAAATAGTCTGCCTCCTTGTTGTCCTGCTACATGTGTTTGACCTCCTCCATGGTGTCCTCTAGATCTATAATTTTCTCACCATGTTTCCTTCATCCTCAAACATGAAGTTTGAAAGCTCAAACTCTTCTTCAACATCAAATCTTGAAGGGGATGAAGTGGGAGGAAGAACTGAAGGTTCTTCTATGGCCTTCTCACACTTAGGAACTTCTCAAACTATATGGTCTTCCTCTACTCACCCTCTGAGCTAATTGATTCTCCTTTAGAATAGGTGATTATATGATTTCCTCTTCCCAGTCGAGTCACATGACTCACGCCATTCTTGAATTGTCATGTAGTCATCGAACATGATGAATTTGATTGGGAAAGGTGTGTGTAAGTCGGGGCTATTCATTTGTTGTATAGCTAGACAGAGGGGACTTGGAAAAGAAAATGGAGAATGGGTGTAGAAAGGATGGAAGGTGCACACGCAAGAGGAGTAGAGGTGTACACAAGAAGGGGAATGGAAGAGAAATGAAGGTGAGATGAAAGTGAGGGAGAAGGGATGGAATTCTCAATGGGGTAGTGCACAAGAAGCTGGGGACATGCGTAGTGGGCTGAGATGATGTAAGTTAGCATGGAGGAGTGGGAGGGTTGTAGGATGGTAGTGCAGGTTTACCCATTGACAAGGTTACCGTGTACTATATTTTGAGCCTCAAACACTTCTTCCACCCAATTTATAATTTGGGGCTGCATCTTAATGATGAAGTACATCTTTTGCTGGGCACTAAACCAGCTTGGTTTAGGGTCAACCCATGGACAAGGGACCTTGTAGCCAACTTCAACTACCTTAATGGAGCACTCGATTATAAGCCATGCATCATGTCCATCTCCGTCTCTAGCACCTACCTCTCAAAATCAGCTTCAGCCAAAGAGTCACCACCATCATCTATATAAACTTGTTCTTCATAAACATTTTGGTTAGAAAAAGGTGGGTTGTATGCATTTTTGGGATAATGGGGCTTATAAAACTGATTTGGAGGAGGGGAATAGTTATACTACTACAAATGAGAATCCCATGGTGGGAAAGAAGTCATGATTGCAAAACTTCAAAAGATTTAATGTGGAATGATGGAAAAGGAAAATGAATGGACGAATGAGGGGAGACTAGTCTCGCATTTGAGATAATGGGTGTGTTGAATCAGTGGAGTCACTAGATGTGTTGAAAAATGCCTCTAAAGGATGGATCTCAACAATAACACATCGAACTTGCTGAGATAAAGATGTAAAGCTCTTCACTCTTGTCCCACCGGGCATGCTAAAAACTGTTGGTTGCTTAATCATGCACCCGCATCGATCTCCTCGAAAGGGCCGAGGTGTTTGAGACCACAATGGAATTTTCCCCAAGTTGTGGGACCTTGTGACCTTAGGATAGATATCGAAGAAGGCATGTTCCTCTATCTATTTCTCCTTCTATTAGTTGAAATTGGAAACTAAGCTAAGAATGACAAGGATCGGGAAAGAAGGATAACATGAAGTAAACTACACTAAAAGGCAATAACACCAGAAAATAGGGATGGAAACTATTTGTTCTGAGCAAGAATGACAGGAATGTGTGAAAGGAGGCTAGGCACGAGTAGCATAGCAAAACATGCATTCACCAAATCGTTCTCATGGAACACAACCAAATATGGAATTACAGGGGACCTGAAGTAGCACAACAATACAAAATGCAAGAGAAGAGGAAAGATGAAGGAATGTAAACACATTAGGACAAATATTAGTCAAAAAATGATGCTTCTATTACTTCTAAGAATGCATAGAACTTTTACAATGATAAGGATGCCGATATCCACATGTAAGAGCTATACATGGAGGTCTACAACTCAAAATACAGAAAATATGGAGTCCTTAGCAACATGCGTAAGGATCCAGAGTGTCCAACATAACAAATAAGCCTTTCTCTTACATTTATAGATGAATCTATGGAGGAAGAAGGGAAAAGGAGGGAAAACCTAATTTTGAAAAACAACCACCAACAAAAAGCATTCAATGTTTGTAAATCCACTTGAAATCCATGAAATATGCTTCCCCATGCCTATTTGACGTGTTGAAGACAAAAGAGGGCGGATCATACCAAATTGGGTGGTTGGAGAAATCAGATATGCTCATCAATGTTCAGAGAGATGTTTTCCCAATTATCACCTACCAGATCTACCAGAATTTGAAATTTGAATTTATTGCCTGATCCAGCCATGTCAAAAAAATTTACGACAAGTCTAGGCGCATGTTGATCTCGAGATTTATAGCTGATGACATGGCTTTCAGAAGATGTCATAGTCATCGGCGTATCTGCAAGACATGTGGCACACTGCTTGATTAGTCGTGATGGTGGCCAAATGTACAACTATTTGTTATTTCTGCTACGTGTCAATCATTCATTTTTTGCAAGGATTTGGTGCCCTTTTGGCGCACTCCGATCGTTACATGCTACACACTTAAGCGTGTCAAAAGATGATTTGGCATAGAAGGGTGGACAGAGAAAACATAGGAAGGTGTGGAGGGGGCACTCGTGATGTGCATGGGGAGATGAATCAAACCGGTGAGCAGAGAATGTATGGTGAAGGTGTAATTATTACAAAGTAATGAGTGTAACGCGTGAAGGGTAAAGGACTTAGGCGTGCGGGGTGGAAAGAAATTGAATCGGAAGAAGGTGAACACATAGAAGGTGAGTGGAAGAGGAAAGTGGAAGGAGAAAGGAAACAAGGGCGCATGTGAACTACGACCAAAGGAATGTGCTAAGTGATTTTGAGCGTGCGTAATTCTTCAATGAAAAATATGGGGCCAGAATGTGTATGTAAGTTTCCCAAATCGCTAGGAGAGCTATTTGAATGACAGCACCATGCCAAAATGGTGGCCGACTTCCCATGGGTCTCAGACCTTAGAGTGGTATTTGTAATGTATTCTTGCCTCTATGCCATGAATGTAAATGACTGTGCATCCCTTAAGCAATAAAATCATGTTTTGTTGAACTCTTTTCTTCCCTCTCTCATTTTCATTACATCTCACCTCTTTGTTTGCATTTTTGGCATGTTATACGTACTCCTTTGCTTGCAGTCCCCATGTTCATGTGTTGCGCGTGTTAGAAGGCCGAGCCCGTGTGTTGATCTGTGGTGTGCGCTGTCCGCCCTCTTCTCCTACACCCGCTCTGTTTCCTTTATCGCTCATGGAGAGAGATTGACCCTTTCCTTCTGGCACTATCACCTTCCTTAGCTTAGGATTTCCCCTTTTTGTACATCCTTCTATCCCTAGTCCCTTGGCATGTTTAGTCTAGGATTTTCTTTCAACATTAGGAGTAGTAGTAGCGTTAGAGGTAGGTAGAGGAACCGACCTTCTCTGAGAGATCCGTCCCAAGCGTGCAAGGTCCCACAACTTGGGAAGGTTCCATTGTGGTCTCAAACACCTCGGCCCTTTCGAGATCCAAGATGCAGTGCACGTTTGAGCAACCAACAATTTTGGCACACCCGATGGGACTAGAGTGAAGAGATTTACATCTTTATCTTAGTAAGTTCGATGTGTTATTGCTGAGATCTAGCCTTTGGAGGCATTTTTAACACATCTGCGACTCCACTGATTCAATGCACCCATTATCTCATGTGCATACCAGTCTCCCCTCATTCCTCCATTCATTTCTCCTTTTTCACCATTCCACATTCCTCTTTTGAATTTGTGCAATCATGACTTCTTTCCCGCCATGGAATTCTCATTTTGTTGCAGCAGAATGATTTCCCTCCATCCCCACGCTTCAAAATCCTCCTCCAAATTAGTTTTATAAGCCCCATTATCCCGAAAATGCATACAACCCACCTTTTTCTTACCAAAATGTTTATGAAGAACAAGTTTATATAGATGATGGTG